>SJYC01026451.1:0-16613 GCA_006408675.1 Madoqua kirkii
GTATCCTGGTCTGGAGAATTTCATGGACTGTATAGTCCATGGGGTCAAAAAGAGTCAGACACGATTGAGCAACTTTCACTTCACTTAACTTCACTATGGCGAAAAACTTCATATAAAGCATACTAACCTCTCTGTTCTACTTCTTATAACTATAGTTAAATCTGAAATTATCTTCAGAAAGGTTCAGTTTAACCATGTGACTCTGGAGAACAGAATGGCAATCCACTCCAGAGGAGCCTGGTGAGCTACAGTCCACAGGGCCACAAAGAGTTGAACATGACTGTGTGACTAATACACACTAACCATGTAAATTGAGGATTATTCTCACAGTGGTTTCCAACCTTTTTGGCTGGTTTTGTGGAAAAAAATGTTTCCACAGATCAGGGTCAGGCGACAGTTTTAGGATGATTCAAGTGCACTTGTATTTATTATGCACTTTATTTCTATTATTATTCCATCAGCTCAACCTCAGATCATCAGGCATTAGCTTCTGGAATTGAGGATCTCTGCAGAAAAGGTTGTATAGAATACATGCTAATTTTTCTTTATATATTTGATACTATTCTCCAGTGAAATCATTTCAGCCTGGAGATTATCATCTACAAATCTACCCTGAAAGAATAGCTACAAAGAAATCTCTAAGCAGGAAAGATATTTTAATATTTCTATCAGTTTTTACTTTACATATTATGCAGCTAAGTTGTTTGATCATTATCCAGCAACCAGTCTTAAGAAAAAGGAAAAACAGAAAATCCACTGCTGTGGAGGTTCCAAGGTCTCCGATGTTCCAAGTCTTTAGCAGGTCTGCATTAATGTCTTTATCTTTCAGTATTTTATATTTTTATATATATATAAAGTCAAATTTTTAAATTGTACTTATGAAGGGTAATAGGGAAATATATGTATACTTCATTTTCTGGAAATAAAAGTCCCAATCACCATTATTTATCAAAGGCAAAAATAAGTACAACTTATTGCCTATATACCATAAGCTAGTGCTTTAATTACACTGTCTTTTTCATATTAACTGTATAGAGGTAATATTTGCATGAATGGGAAGTATTTTAATATGTATAACTCGGTTTGGACAAATGTACTATCCTTGCGTCTACAAATACACACAAACAGATAAAATTCCTTTACCTCTAATTTTTTGCTTGCACGTTTTCAAAGTAAATACCCTACCCTACCCCAGGATACAAGGACTATCTGAAGTACTTTCTACAATTATTGGTTTAATTTATATTTTATAGAATTTCTGATAGATGGAATCAAATAACATATACTTTTTGTATCTAGATGATTTCAGTAGCATAAAATTTTAAACATAAAACCACTATATTTCTGGGTAAGATCTTCATTGTGTTCATAAACAATAATCTGTTTATCTATTTACCTTTTGACAGTCATTGGGTTGTATCCAGATATTTTTGCTATTAGTAACAAAAGTATGTGGACATATCTTTTATTTCACTTGAGGTAAATACCTAGTAAGCATGTAGTCCACAGCATTGCATGGTAAATGTCTGCTTAACTTTGTAAGATATTACAAAATTGCTTTCTACAGTAGTTGAATCATTTTACTTCAACAACAGAAATGTAGATGAGTGCTTAAAAATAAACTACTTTCTTATTTGATTTTTTAATCTAAATTTTATTTTATATTGGAGTGTAGTTGACTTACAATGGTATGTTAGTTTCAGGTGTACAGCTATGTGATTCAGTTCTGTGTGTGTGTGTGTGTGTGTGTGTGTGTGTGTGTGTGTGTGTGTGTATGTATGTATCCATTATTTTCAGATTCTTTTCTCAGGTTATAACAGGATACTGAGTACACTTCCCTGTACTATATAGCAATATGTTGTTGGTTAACTATTTTAATTATAGTAATATGTATATTTATTTTTTAATTTTATATATAAATTTATTTATTTTAATTGGAGGTTAATTACTTTACCATATTGCATTGGTTTTGCCATACATCAACATGAATCCACCATGGGTATACACGTGTTCCCCATCCTGAACCCACTTCCCTCCTCCCTCCCCATACCATCCCGTTGGGTCATCCCAGTGCACCAGCCCCAAACATCCAGTATCACGCATCAAACCTGGACTGGTGATTTGTTTTATATATGATATTATACACGTTTCAATGCCATTCTCACAAATCATCCTACCCTTATCTTCTTCCACAGAGTCCAAAAGACTATTCTATACATCTGTGTCTCTTTTGCTGTCTCGCATACAGGGTTATTGTTACCATCTTTCTAAGTTCCATATATATGAGTTAGTACACTGTATTTGTGTTTTTCTTTCTGACTTACTTCACTATGTATAATAGGTTCCACTTTCATCCACCTCATTAGAACTGATTCAAATGGATTCTTTTTAATGGCTGAGTAATACTCCATTGTGTATATGTACCACATCTTTATTGTACATTCATCTGCTGATGGACATCTAGGTTGCTTCCATGTCCTGGCCATTATAAACAGTGCTGTGATGAAAATTAGGGTACATGTATCTCTTTCAATTCTGGTTTCCTCAGTGTGTATGCCCAGCAGTGGGATTATGGGGTCATAAGGCAGTTCTATTTCCAGTTTTTTAAGGAATCTCCACACTGTTCTCCATAGTGGCTGTACTTAATCCCAAGCTCCTAATTTAACCCTCCCCACCACTTTTCCCTTCTGGTCACCTGTTTCCAAAATCTGTAAATCTGTTTCTGCTTTGTAAATAAATTCATGTGTGTCACTTTTTAAATTAAATTCCATACATGAGTGCTATCATATGATATTTGTCATTATCTGTTGATTTACTTCATTTAGTATGGTCATCTCTAGATCTATCCATGTTACTGCAAATGGAACTGTTTCTTTCTTTTTATAGCTAAGTAGTATTCCATTATATATAAAATATAAATTAAATCAATAATTATAGCAAGTACTTCAGATAGTCTTTGTATCCTGGGGTAGGGTAGCATATTTACTTTGAAAATGTGCAAGCAAAAATTTAGAGGCAAATGAATTTTTAAAAATATTTTATTGATATTTCTGCCTATCTCATAGTCATCCCAGTCACTTGTTAGAAACAGCCTTCACAAATATCAATTAACAAAATCAATTTATGTTCTTATTTTCTTTGTTATTTGAGCTGCATATGGCTCTTTTTACTCAATGACTTCTTCTCAGATGTCTTTCATGGTAAGATTTATGAATGAACATTTGCTTACAGTACATCACAGAAGGAATGAAGAGACATTTCTGTCAAGAGTGTTCTTTGAATGAAATTAGACAATAATTTTTGAATTTTAAACTCTTTCATATTGCAATAATTCCATCCTAGAATGAAAATGCTTTTGTGAAAGATAACTAAGATGAATTAAAAGAAATTTTAAGGAGGAGATTTTTATTCAAAATAATTATGCTAGCATGAATTTTAATATTACATCTTACTCCTCTTCTTTGTCTTTGCCAGAAACTTATTTCTGGAACTTATCATCAACCAAGAGATTTCAAAGAAGGAGCCATTATATATAGTACTTATAGCAAGGGAAATAAATACAACCTTTTGTAACATAACAACATTCAGGAGTTTAGTTACACCCAGATGCCAAAAAGTCAGGGTAATTTCCTTTCATTATCATGATACAATCTCATTCTTCAGCAGAAATCTAAAGTTCCTCATAGTTTTGATCAGGGAGACAGAACTGAATGTCTGGAACCTGACCAGCTAGTCAAGGTGTATTGAAATTGTGCTATCTGGGGGTTACCCATGGAATGAAGCTATCATGGAATTCGTGATATCAGGGCTTCCCTGATAGCTCAGTTGGTAAAGAATCTGCCTGCAATGCAGGAGACCCTGTTTGAATCTTGGGTTGGGAAGATCCACTGGAGAAGGGATAGGCTGCCCACTCCCGTATTCTTGGGCTTCCTTTGTGGCTCAGCTGGGAAAAAATCTGCTTACAATGCAGGAGATCTGGTTTCTATCTCTGGATTGGGAAAATCTCCTAGAGAAGGGAAAAGCTACCCACTCCAGTTTTCTGGCCTGGAGAATTCAGTGGACTGTATAGTCCATAGGGTCCTCAAGAGTCAGACACAGCTGAGTGACTTTCACTTCACTTCAAGACATGAATGAAAGTCAAAGGTTAATGCAGGAATAATGAAGATGCAGCATTCCTCTAGAAAAACATTCTCACTACAAGTGAGATGCAAGTTGAGCAACCTGCATGAAGTAGGAGTACCTCTTTATCATCCTCTCCAAAGGCTGATATTGTATAAATTGTAGTTCTCGACTTTAGTCTGAATAGATAGCTACTTCCATTCCTGAATTGTCTCTTGTGTGTTGATGTGGCTAACAGCAGCAAGCTCATTTTTTGATGTGATTGTATTAACTTTTGCTTTCCTATTTTTGCATTCAAGTCCCATATAATGAGAAGGACATATTTTGGGGGTGTTAGTTCAAGAATGTCTTATAGGTCTTCATAGAACTTACAGCATCAGCTTCTTCAGCATTACTGGTCAGGGTTAGACTTGGATTACTGTGATATTGAATGGTTTGCCTTGGAAACAAACAGACATCATTCTGTCATTTTAAGACTACATCCTAGGACTGCATTTTAAACTTTTTTTGACTATGATGGCAAAAGTAAGAAGTCAAGAAATACCTGGAAAAACAGGCAAATTTGGCCTTGGAGTACAGAATGAACCAGAGCAACGACTAATAGAGTATTGCCAAGAAAACACATTGGTCATAGCAAACACCCTCTTCCAACAACACAAAAGAAGATTCTACACACGGACATTACCAGATAGTCAATATGGAAATCAGATTGACTTTATTCTTTGCAGCCAGAGATGGAAAAGCTCCATACAGTCAGCAAAAACAAGATAAGGAGCTGACTGTGGCTCATATCATGAACTTCTTATTGCCAAATTCAGACTTAAATTGAAGAAAGTAGGGAAAACCACTAGCCCACTCAGGTATGACCGAGAAAATCCATTTGGAAGTGAAAAACAGAGTCAAGGGATTAGATCTGATAGACAGAGTGCCTGAAGAACTATGGACAGAGGTTCCTGACATTGTACAGGAGGCAACGATCAAGACCATCCCCAAGGTAAAGAAATGCAAAAGGGCAAAATGGTAGTCTGAGGAAGCCTTATAAATACCTGTCAAAAGAAGAGAAGTAAAAGGTAAAGAAGAAAAAAAAGATACACCCATTTGAATGCAGAGTTCCAAAGAATAGCAAGGAGAGATAAGAAAGCCTTCCTCAGTGATCATTGCAAAGAAATAGAGGAAAACAACAGAATGGAAAAGACTAGAGATAGATTCAAGAAAATTAGAGATAGCAAGAGAACATTTCATGCAAAGATGGGCTCAGTAAAGGACAAAAATGGTATGGACCTAACAGAAGCAAAATATATTAAGAAGAGGTGGCAATGATACACAGAACTACACAAAAAAGATCTTCACAACCCAGATAACCACAATGGTATGATCACTTACCTAGAGCCAGACATTCTGGAATATGAAGAAAAAAGGGCCTTAGGAAGCATCACTATTAACAAAGCTAGTAGAGGTTATGGAATTCCACCTGAGCTATTTCAAATCCTAAGAGATGATACTGTGAAAGTGAGAGAAAAAGTTAAATTTTTGCTAAACCTTTGGGAGCAGGTCCTTATCTCATGGAATGTGGCCTTTAGGCCTTTACAAGGACCCCCTGGGGGATTGTTTTTCTTTCAGGGACTTTCCAGAAAGTCAATTTCCAGGTAATAACTAACCGACAGAATGCAGACCAACAAGCCGTTTCAACCTGATAACAAACGGACCAGTCCCCGTAAAGGTTAAGACCTGTACACCAATCAAACTGTCCTCATCCTACCCTCACCTGTTTGTGGTTTTTGTGCTTAAAAACTGCTCTGTAGCAACTGTTCACGGTTCATTCCTCCTTGGAGGTGACTGAACCCCGGCACGCCGGCCCAATAAATCCTCTTGCTGTTTGCATCCAATCCGAGTCTCGGTGATCTTTGGAGCGACAGGTCTTAAAAAAAGACCTCAAGGTCTAACAAAAGCACTATAACAAATTTGGAAACTCGGCAGTGGCCACAGGACTTGAAAAGGTCAATTTTCATTCCAATCCCCAAAAAAAAGGTAATGCTAAAGAGTGTTCAAACTAGTGCACAATTGCACTCATCTCACATGCTAGTAAAATAATGCTCAAAATTCTCCAAACAGGCTTCAACAGCACATGAACTGTGAACTTCCAAATGTTCAAGCTAGATTTAGAAAAAGCAGAGGAACCAGAGATCAAATTGCCAACATCCATTGCATCATCAAAACAGCAAGAGAGTTCCAGAAAATCATCTACCACTGCTTTATTGACTATGCCAAAGCCTTTGACTGTGTGGATCACAACAAACTGTGGATAATCTTAAAGAGATGGGAATATCATACCACTTTACTTGCCTCATGAGAAATCTGTATGCAGGTCAAGAAGCAACAGTTAGAACTGGACATGGAATAGTTTCCTAATAGGGAAAGGAGTACATCCTGCTTGTTTAACTTATATGCAAAGTACATCATGAGAAACACTGGGCTGGATCAAGCACAAGCTGGAATCAAAGTTGCCCGGAGAAACATCAATAACCTCAGAAATGCAGATGACACTACCCTTATGGCAGAAAGCTAAAAAGAACTAAAGAGCCTCTTGATGAAAGTGAAAGAAGAGAGTGAAAAAGTTGAGTTAAAACTCAACCAGAAAACTAAGATCATGGTATCTGGTCCCACCACTTCATGGCCAATAGATGGGGAAACAGCAGAAACAGTGACAGACTTATTTATTTATTTGTTTGTTTATTTATTTATTTATTTTGGTGGGAGGATGTGCTCCCAAATCACTGCAGATGATGATTGCCGCCATGAAATTAAAAGACGCTTCCTCCTTGGAAGAAATTATGACCAACCTAGACAGCATATTACAAAGCAGAGATATTACTTTGCCAACAAGGTCCATCTAGTTAAAGCTATGGTTTTTCCAGTAGCCATGTATGGATGTGAGAGTTGGACTATAAAGAAAGCTGAGTGCTGAAGAATTGATGCTTTTGAACTGTGGTGTTGGAGAAGACTCTTGAGGGTCCCTTGGACTGCAAAGAAATCCAACCAGTCCATCCTAAATGAGATCAGTCCTGAGTTTTCAAAGGAAGGACTCATGTTGAAGCTGAAACTCCAATACTTTGGCCACCTGATGTGAAGAATTGACTCACTGAAAAATATCCTGATGCTTGAAAAATTAAAGGTGGGAGAAGGAGACAACAGAGGATGACATGGTTGGTTGGCATCAGCAACTCAATGGACCTGAGTTTGAGTAAACTCCGGGAGTTGGTGATGGACAGGCATGCCTGATGGCGCAGTCCATGGGGTTGCAAAGAATCGGACAAGACTGAGCTGCTGAACTGACCTGCTGTCCAAGGGACTGTCATGAGTCTTCTCCAGCACTACAGTGTGAAAGCGCTCATTCTTCGGCCCTCAACATTCTTTATGGTCAAACTCTCACGTCCATACATGACTACTGGAAAAAACGTAGCTTTAACTATGTGGACTTCTGATAGCAAAGTGGTGTCTAATTTTTTTTATACATCCTCTAGGTTTGTCATAGCTTTGCTCCTAAGCAGCAAGCTTCTTTGTATTTCATGGCTGTAGTCACTGTCCACAGTGTTCTGAAGCCCAATAAAATAAAATCTGCCACTGTTTCCATTTTTTCCTCATCTATTTGCCATGAAATGATGGGACTGGATGCCATGATATTAGTTTTTTGAATATTGAGTTTTAAGCCAGATTTTTCATTCTGCTTTTTCACATTCATCAAGAAGCTCTTTAGTTTCTCTTAGCTTTCTGCCTTGGGGTGATGTCATCTGCATATCTGAGGTTGTTGATATTTCCCCTCAAAAGCTTGATTCCAGCTTGTGACTCATTCAACCTAGCATTTTGCATAATATACTCTGCATATAAATTAAATAAGCATAGTGACAATATACAGCCTTGACATACTCCTTTCCCAACTTTGAACAAGTCTGATGTCCCATGTCTGGTTCTATCTATTGCTTCTTGACCTGCATACAGGCTTTTCAAGAGGCAGGTAAAGTGGCCTAGTATTCCATTCTCTTTAAGTGTCTTAATGGATTTTGTTGTGATGTAACATTCCAAGTTCCAATCAATAAACTCAAAGTCTTTAGTGTAGTCAGTGAAGCAGAAGTAGATGTTTTTATGGAATTCTCTTGCTTTTTCTATAATCCAGTGGATGTTGGCAATTTGATCTCAAGAGATCAAAAGGTAAATTGATCAATGGAGACAATTTGATCTCTCTGCCTTTTCTAAATCCAGCTTGTACATCTGGAAGTTTTTTATTCTTGTACTGTTGAAGCTTAACTTGAAGGACTGAACATTATCTTGCTAGCATAAGAAATTAGTACAACTGTATGGTAGTTTGAACATTCTTGGGCATTGACCTTCTTTGGTATTAGAATGAAAACTGGCCTTTTCCATTCCTGTGGCCACTGCTGAGTCTTTCAAATTTGCTGGCATATTGAGTGCAACACAGCACTATCTTTTAGGATTTGAAATAACTCAGCTGAGATTCCATCACTTCCACCAGCTGTGTTCACAGTAATGCTTTCTAATGCCCAGTTGACTTCACACTCTTGGATACCTGCCTCTAGATGATTTATCACACCATCGTGGTTATCTGGGTCATTAAGACATTTTTCTACAGTTTTTCTCTTTATTCTTGCCATCTTTTAATCTCTTCTACTTCTGTTAGGTCCTTACTGTTTCTATCCTTTATTGTGCCCATTTTTGCATAGAATGTTCCCTTGGTATCTCTACTTTTCTTGACGAGATCTCTAGTCTTTCCCATTCTATTGTTTTTCTCTACTTTTTTGCATTATTCACTTAAGAGTCTTTCCTCTCCTTGCTATTCTTTGGAATTCTGCATTCAACTGATTATATCTTTCCCTTTTTCCTTTGCCTTTAGCTTATCTTCTTTTCTCAGCTATTTTTCAGGTCTCCTCAGACAACCATTTTGCCTTCTTGCATTTTCTTTTGCTTGGGGATGATTTTGGTCACTGCTGTTATGTACACTGTTTTGTACATATAGTACATAGTGTACAGTTCCTGTACACTGTTATGAACCTCCATCCATAGTTCTTCAGGCACTCTATCAGATCCAATCCCTTGAATATATTTGAATCTCCACTCTATAGCTGTTTTTCCTACTTTCTTCAATTTAAGTCTGAATTTTGCAATAAGTAGCTCATGATCTGAGCCACAGCTACCTCACAGTCTTGTTTTTGCTGACTGTATAGAGCTTCTCCATCTTTGGCTGCAAAGAATATGATCAATCTGGTTTTGGTGTTGACCATCTAGTGATGTCCATGTGTAGAGTCTTCTCTTGTGTTGTTGGAAGAGGGTGTTTGCTATGACCAGTCTGTTCTCTTGGCAAAACTCTGTTAGCCTTTGCTCTGCTTCATTTTGTGCTCCATGGTCAAACTTCCCTGTTACTCCAGGTATCTCTTGATTTCCTACTTTTGCATTAAAATCCCTATTATGAAATGGACACCTTTTTTTAGTATTAGTTCTAGAAGGTCTTGTCTTCACTGAATTGTTTGACTTCAGCTTCTTCAGCAGTAATTGTCAGGACATCTACTTGGATTATTGTGATACTGAATGGTTTACCTTGGAAACAAACCAATATCATTCTGTCATTTTTGAAACTGCACCCAAGTACTGCATTTTGGACTTTTTTGTTGACTATGAGGGTTATCCATTTCTTCTAAGTGATTCTTGCCCACAGTAGTAAATATAATAATCTTCTCAATTAAATTCACTCATCTCTGTCCATGTTAGTTCACTGCTTCCTAAAATGTCAGTGTTTAAGATGGTCATCTCATTTGCCCACATCCCTTTTACCTTGATTCATGGATGTAACATTCCAAGCTCCAATGGAATACTGTCCTTTACAGCACTGGACTTTAGTCTCACCACCAGACACATCCATAACTGGGCATTGTTTCTGCTTTGGATCAGTCTCTTCATTCTTTCTGGGGCAATTTTTCTGCTCTCCCTCAATAGTATATTGGACACCATCTGATCTGGGAGGTTTATCTTTCAGTGTCATAGTGTTTTGCCTTTTCATACTGTCCATGTGGTTCCCAAGGCAAGAATACTGAAGTGCTTTGCCATCCCCTTCTCCAACTGACCATTTTTTGTCAGAACTCTCCACCATAACCACTCCGTCTTGGGTAGCCCTGCACAGGATGGCTCCTAGTTGCATTGAGTTGCATAAGTCTGTGATCCATGTGACCATTTTGGTTAGTTTTCTGTGATTGTGGTTTTTGTTCTGGAGGTCATGGGAATAATCTTGCTTCTTCTGTCTGTCCTCTGATGGATGAGTATAAGAGGCTTGTGCAAGCTTCCTGATGGTAGGGACTGGCTGTGTGGGAAACTGCGACTTGCTCTGGTGGGTTGGGCCACGCTCAGTAAAACTTTAGTTCAATTTTCTGCTAATGGGTGGGGCTGTGCTCCCTCCTTGTAGTTTGGCCTGAGGTGGCCAGTCCTAAAGTCTTTAGTCTTTATCAGTTCAGTTCAGTTCAGTTGCTCAGTCGTGTCCAACTCTTTGTGACCCCATGAATCACAGCACGCCAGGCCTCCCTGTTCATCACCATCTCTCGGAGTTCACTCAGACTCATGTCTATCGAGTCCATGATGTCATCCAGCCATCTCATCCTAGGTCGTCCCCTTCTCCTCCTGCCCCTAATCCCTCCCAGCATCAGAGTCTTTTCCAATGAGTCAACTCTTCAGGCTCTATGGTAGGCCCTTAGGCTCTATGGTAGGCCCTTAGGCTCTATGGTAGGCTAATGTTGACCTCCTTCAAGAGGAATTATGTCAACACACCTCATCTCCCAGGACTGAAGCTGCCAGTGCCCCTGACCCTGAGGCAGGCCACTGTCGACCATGGCTCCATCAGAGACTCCCAAACATCACAGGCAAGTCTCTAAATCTTAAATTGATTAATATTTCCATAGTTTGATCTGTTTCCTGAAATATTTTAACTACCAAGCCTCATAACTACATTTAGCTATTTTATTATATATTACTTAAAAATAAAGAAAGTCAAACATAAATTGTCCTACATAAACACTTTCATTATCTTGCAATGAATATTAGTTCTTATGATAATTTAATTAAAACTTCCAACTCATATTTCTCCCAATTCCCCTAAAATACACAAATGATTTTCCTTTCTTGAGTCACAACGTATTTAAAACAGACCCACAGTTTTCATGACAATGATTTGTTGAAAAATAAGTCAGCATTTCCTACAGAAAGTTCCAACTTCTGAATCTTGATGGCTGCCTTCTCAGGGTGTCATTTCATTTGCTCCTGTATGTTCTGCACTTTCTGTAAGTTGGAAATAAGTCTGAAGACTTCATTAGTTCAAGTTAAGCATTTTAGGCAATAGTTAATAGGCGATTCTATATTATTTATTTTGTATTAGAGGATAGACATAATAGCTGAGTGTTTTACATTGCTTATATTCATGAGTGGGCTTAAGGGGTAGCTGTTTTATCTATCTATCTATCTATCTATCTATCTATCTATCTATCTATCTAATATTATATAAAATACAAACTTCTGTAGTTTTTTTTTAATTTTTATGTATTTTTGAATCATCAGGCAAGTTGCAAGAAAAAAACAACATTTGTTTTGAACCTTCTTCCTAGATTTCACCAGTTGATTTCATCCTGTCCACTTTTGTTTTATCATTCTCTTTTTCTATACATGCACACACATATGCACACGTATATATATATTTAAAACTTTCATCTGAGCCATTCAGTAATAAGTTAGAATACCATATAACTTTACCCTAAGTAATTTCCTGTGTATGTTCTAATAATAGGGTACTCTATTTCATATTATACAATTATGAAAATTAGTAAATATTTATTCCAGATACTATATTCAACATTTGTCAATTTTTTCTATGATGCTTTTTGCAAATGTATTTTCCCAGTCCAGAATCTAATCAGGTATCATGCATTGCACTTAGTTGTGATGGCTTTTTTTCCCCTCTTTTAATCTAGTTTGTTAGTCTTCTTTTATGATCTTGGTGTTTTTGAAAGCTCCTAGCCAGTTATTTTGTAGAGTATCCTTTAAGCTAGACTGGCCTGTTTTCTCATGACTGTGTAAATTTAAGGAAGTCAGGTTCACTCTTGAGAATCATGGTTTACTTTTCAGCTGAACCAAACATGTATTGAAAATTACCTGACATACTTTATGCCTTCTTCTCTATTGTATAAAAGATATTGCTAACAAACAAAAACTATTCTTTCTATTAATCCAAATTTGAAATCAGAGTCCTGAAAACAGCCAACAACTGAAAGAACTCAAAAATATATATCTATTTGACACTCCTTTTCTTAAACTCTTTCTTCTCAGTTTACAAGGGTACTTTTATATGATTCCCTATTTCAGCTTATTCTATAACCCCTGGATATATAAGATGCTAAGAAAAGTAGTATTGTAGTAGGCATTATTTAAATGGCATAATTGAAAGATTCTTTGAAAAATTATTTATTTTTTAAATAGCAGCCATTCTGACTGGCATGAAATGGTACCTCATTGTGGTTTTGATTTGCTTTTATCTGATAATGAGTGATATTGAGCATCTTTTCATGTGTTTGTAAGCCATCTGTTTGTCTTCTTTGGAGAAATGTCTGTTTAGGTCTTTGGTCCATTTTTTGATTGGGTAGTTTATTTTTCTGGAATTGAGCTGAAGGAGTTGCTTCTATGTTTTTGAGATTTATTCTTTGTCAGTTGCTTAATTTGCTATTATTTTCTCCCATTCTGAGAGCTGTCTTTTCACCTTGCTTGTAGTTTCCTTTGTTGTGAAGAAGCTTTTAATTTTAATTGGGTCCCACTTGTTTATTTTTGCTTTTATTTCCAATATTCTGGGAGGTGGGTCCAATATTGTAAAGTAATTAGTCTTTAAGTAAAATAAACACATTTATAAAAAAGTAAATAAATATTTATTTTTTAATCAAAGGATAATTGCTTTACAGAATTTTTTTCTTTTTTGTCAAACCTCAACATGAATCAGCCATAAGTATACATATACCTCTTCCCTTTTGAAACTCCCTCCCATCTCTCTCCCCATCCAACCCTTCTAGGTTGATACAGAGCCCCTCTTTGAGTTTCCTGAGACACACAGCAAATTCCCATTGGCTATCTATTTTACATATGGTAATATAAGTTTCCATGTTACTCTCAACATACATCTCACCCTCTCATGCCCTCCCACCAAGTCTATAAATTTATTCTTTATGTCTGTTATTCCATTGCTACCCTGAAAATAAGATTCTTCAGTACCATTTCTCTAGATTCCATATATATGTACTAGAATACAATATTCATCTTTCTCTTTTGACTTACTTCACTCTCTATAACAGGCTCTAGGTTTATCCACCTCATTACAACTGACTCAAAGGTGTTCCTTTTTATGGCTGAGTAATATTCCATTGTATATATGTACCAAAACTTCTTTATCCATTCATTTGTTGATGGGCCTCTAGGTTGCTTCCATGTTCTAACTATTGTCAATAGTGATGCAATGAACAATGGGATAAATGTGTCTCTTTCAATTTTGGTTTCCTCAGGGTATATGCCCTGGAGTGGGATTGCTGGGTCATGTGGTGGTTTTATTCCTAGTTTTTAAGAAATCTCCATACCGTCTTCCATGGTGGCTGTATCAATTTACATTCCCACCAAGAGTGCAAAAGCTTTTTGATGATGGCCTTTCTGACTGGTGTGAGGTGATAAATATCTCACTGTGGATTGATTTGCATTTCTCTAATAATGAGTGATGTTGAGCATCTTTTCATGTGTTTGCTAGCCAGTTGTATGTTTTCTTTGGAGAAATGTCTGTTTAGATCTTTCCCCCACTTCTTGATTTGGTTGTTTGTTTTTTCTGGTATTGAGTTGTATGAGCTACTTGTATATTTTTGAAATTAATTCTCTGTCAGTTGCTTCATTTGATATTATTTTCTCTCATTTTGAGGGTTATCTTTTCAACTTGCTTTTAGTTTCCTTTGCTGTGCAAAAGCTTTTAAGTTTAATCAAGTCCACTTGTTTACTTTTATTTTTATTTCCATTACTCTAAGAGGTGAGTCATAGAAGATCTTGCTTTGATTTATGTCATTAAATGTTCTGCCTATGTTTTCCTCTAAGAGTTTTATAGTTTCTGGTCTTACATTTAGGTCTTTAATCCATTTTGAGTTTATCTTTGTGTATGGCATTAGGAAGTGTTCTAATTTTATTCTTTTCCATGTAGCTGTCCAGTTTTCCCAGCACCCTTTATTGAAGAGGCTGTCTTTGCTCCATGGTATATTCTTGCCTCCTTTGTCAAAAATAAGGTGCCCATAGGTATATGGGTTTATTTCTGGGCTTTCTATCTTGTTCCATTGGTCTATATTTCTGTTTCTGTGCCAGTACCATACTGTCTTGATGACTGTAGCTTTGTAGTATAATCTGATGTCAGAAACATTGATTCCTCCAGCTCCATTCTTCTCAAGACTGCTTTGGCTATTTGAGGTCTTTTGTATTTCCATATGAATTATGAAATTGTTTGTCCTAGTTCTATGCCATTGGTAATTTGATAGGGATCATGTTAATCTGTAGATTGCATTTGGTAGTAGAGCCACTTTTGCAATATTGATTCTTCTTACCCAGGAGCATGAAATATCTCTCCATCTGTTTATGCTGTTTTTGATTTCTTTCATCAGTGTCATTATTTTCTGAGTTCTTGTGTCTCCTTAGGTAAGTTTATTCCTAGATATTTAATTCTTTTATTGCAGTGGTGAATGGGATTGATTCCTCAATTTCTGTTTCTGATTTTTCTTTGTTAATATATGGAAATGCAAGTGATTTTCTGTATTGATTTTTTATCCTACAACTTCACTAAATTCACTGATTAGCTCTAGTGATTTTCTGATAGTATTTTTAGGGTTTTCTCTGCACAGTATCATGTCATTTGCAGACAGTGAGAGCTTTACTTTTCCTTTTCTGATCTGGATTTCTTTCTTTATTTTTCTTCTCTCATTGCTGTAGCTAGGACTTTCAAAACTATGTTGAATAATAGTGATATAAAGTTAATGTAAGAAATAGAAATGGTTACATACCTAAAATATTTCAGATATGGGCAATCAGCAACTATTATTATTACTTTTATTACTTACAAGACTGTGGTCCAGAATTTTTTACTCTGAATCCTATACCAACATTTGCTACTGTGATTGAGAAATGATATTAGGAAAATCATATCAAAAAGCAAATAGGAAACATTAATGCACAGATATCTATTGAAAAAAATTTGTAAGTAATCAGACTGTTGTAATACGGAAAACACAGTGCTGATTATATATCTATCCCAATCTCTCATACTCCCTGCTTGTCTCTTTGATAAATAATCATACCATCTGGAGTGTTCAATGCAGCTTCTGTCTCAAATCAACAGTCCTATTTCTCCTTTTATTTTCAACAACTCAGTTTGCTTCTGTCAAATGAATGTCTCAAACACACTGACCATGTAGATTTCCTAACTTTTAACTGTGTAAGGAGAAATATAACAAAAAAAATAGTAATTTGTTACTATTCGGGAGCTTTGACTCTATTTCCTAATGGTCATTTGCTTCATATCAATATTACTGAGCTTCCCTGGTGGCTCAGAGGTTAAAGTGTCAGCCCGCAATGCAGGAGACTGGGGTTCGATCCCCAGATCAAGAAGATCCCCTGGAGAAAGAAATGGCAACCCGCTCTAGTATTCTTGCCTGGAGAATCCCATGGATGGAGGAGCCTGGTAGGCTACAGTCCATGGTGTTGCAAAGAGTCAGACACGACTGAGCAACTTCACTTCACTTACTGATCTTAAAAACAGTCATGAAATCTCACATCTACTAAGGGCTCTATAATTCATAAAACTCACAGATATTGCTCTGATTCTCAAAAATGGTTCTCTGAGGTGCTCAAGGCAAAAAATATCATGCATATTTTAAGTACACATTTTACTCAACTCAAGAAATCTCAATGAATAGTCTAGAGTAATATAGTTAATAAAACTGACCAAGCCACAAACTGGTTTCCTCTAACTCCATACTCCTTGCTATTTCTACTATATAAGCTTGCTCGCATGCTGTATCATTACTGTTGGGATTCCTAAAGCCCTAAAAATAATTTGGTGTCCACAAAGAAATTAATTTCTCAATCAGAGTAGGTTCAATCAGAGTAGATTCAAATCTGCCACACCATTTGTGGAACACAAAGAACAACTGGAGCTCCTTTCTCCAATCATTCTATCCCTAGCAAGGTTACATATTAGATGCACGCTATGACTTATTCTAATCAGCTATTTCCGCTATGTTCAAATCTTTGAACTCAATTTGTTGGGTTATCTATCCTAATTTTAAGATCATTTGGAATATAGACAGAAAAGGATTTTGTCAGTTAAGACAGAAATTGACTCTTTTTTTTTTTTAATCAAGTAGCAAATAACATCTCTTATTTAC
>SJYC01026453.1:0-18312 GCA_006408675.1 Madoqua kirkii
AGACATTTCTAAACATGACATAACATCTGGAGAAAAGACTGATCAATTACATAAATCTTTAATATAACCTGAAAACAGAAAGCCCCATCACTAAAATAATTATAACACCCTGAGAAATACCTATATTTTATATATATTTATACTTCTTTATACTTTAAATGTTGCACACATACCTATAAATATACACACACAAACACACACTTTATTTACAGTGGTAAATAAAAATATTGTTTAATGCATAAGATGGCCTAAAACTAAGTATCAACAGCAAGAGCAAACACAAATGCATATAGCTCAACTAGAACACTTTGAAGACGGTAATGGATTAAAAAGAAAAGAAAGACTTAGGTTCAAAATTGAGGCATACATAGAAAATGTGAGGTAAACAGGAGCCATTTTAATCCTTGTAACTAAACAGCCCCTTTCTGAGATAATAGCTTTGAGTTTATTTCACTCCCAAAGACAGACAATAAGCTTCAGCATACCAGAAAAAGTTTTAAGCAACAGGGAGAATTTAGGGGTATGCATTAGATTAGGAATACTACAAATTAAAAACAAAAATCTATTTGTATGTTTTCATTAGTTAAAAAAACAGAGATATACACACATCCTATTTTTGTATTTTACTATTTCATGTTTGTATATTTTTGTGTATTTTTACACTCAAATATTTTTGAGTTATTTTTATATTCAAATATTTTTAATATTATATATACTTTTCATTTTTTTTCCAAAAACAGAATAAAAATCTACTAAGCATAGCTTCCTAATTTAGAGATTTTCTGACCTCACTCTTTTTTCCTCTAATAGCTTTGCTTCAACATCTGTCTCTGGAACCAAATAAGTGGAGGGAAAAAACCACTTTAACTAAAAATAAAATATTGCTTATTAAAAAAGCAATAACTGATTTTTGAGATGCATATGTTTTCAGTATATTAACCATCAATTACACCTCAACATGCAATTCTGTATTTCTAATACTGAGGCTGATGTCTGGTGGTACATTAAGTGATTTCATGTCCCTTGCTAATGCTATTCCTCTAGCTTTCACAGACATAACACCTATTTATGGTCAAGTAGAGGGATCTGTAAAATGTTGTTATTGCTGACATAAGTAATCTGTGGGAGAAACCATTTTACATCATTCATGGCAACAGGATAGCAGGAACTGGTTCATACGTTACTCTGAAGACGCTGGTAAACCTCTCTTCCCTTATTGAAACCCAGTTTTAGACTGACTAATATGACTCTTCTGGAGTATAGAGATCAAGGACCTAGTTTGTGAAACTAAAAACCAAAAAAAACCCCACTACTAATATTTGACCTTGAGCATATTATTTAACTACTCTATACCTCAGATTCACCATTTTCAAAATGATGTTAATATGTTTTCTTGTAATGATTCATTACATTTATGAAGGTAAAATGCCTACAATGGTGCATATTAATAATGTTAGATCAATAAATATTAACTATTTTCATAAGAAAGAATGACAAGGCACTAGCACCAGAAGATCAAGTCTGAATACATAGATTAGATTGAGTAGGTGGGAAAGTCTCTAGACTTTGAACTCTAGAGCTTGAACTTAGATTAAAATAATTGTCATCTAAAATGCCGCAGATTATTAAAAAAAAGAAGAATGATTTTTGGAAGTACAGTGTTCTGATTTTCAGTTATAATCCTGACGTTTACCAGCTGCGTGGCTTCAGACAGTGGCTTTTAACCAAGAGAAAAACAGTGAGGACATTCCTGGTGGCCAGCGGTTAAGAAACTGCCTGTAGTGCAGGAGAGGCAGATTGGATCCCTGGGTGGGGAAGATCCCTGAGAAGGGAATGGCAGCCCACTCCAGTATTCTGGTCCAGAGCATTCCAGGGAAGAGGAGTGTGGTGGGTTACAGTCCACGGGGCTGCAAAGAGTCCGGCAGGACTGAAGTGACAGAGCAGGAACACAACGGCAGGTGCTGGGGATAGAAACGCAAACAAAGGAGGTAAAAACTCCTCTCCTGGAGTTGATAAGTGCTAGGCACAGCCTCTGTGAGCCACCGCACAGGTATGCAAAGAGCTTCTGGACTGACATTTGTAACCTAAAGTCACAACCCTGGCAGATCTAGAGATCACTGAAATGGTATCCTACCTACAGAAATCTATATGAGGGTGCTAGCTTTCTCTTGCCTTTGCATATGTATGGCAGGGGCTAGAGGGTTTCTTCTACGTTGGATGACATTACACCCCCATGAGCCCCTGGTAAACTGAAAATCCCCCAAGCATTTAATACACCTAACCTACTGAACATCACAGTCAACACTCACCTATCTTAAATATGCTCAGAACACTTACATTAGCCTATAGTTGGGCAAAATTATCTAACACGAAGCTTATTTTATAATAAAGGATTGAATAGCTCATGTAATTTATTGGACGCTTTACTAAAAGTGAAAAACAGAATTTATGAGTACAACCAAAAAATATAATGGTTGTTTGTACCTTTGTGATTTGGGGGCTGACTGGGAGTTGCCTAGCATCATAGAGTATCATCTTACATATCACTAGGCCAGCAAAAGATAAAAGTTTAAAATTTAAAGTAGGTCTCCACTTAATACATATTATTTTGCACTATCATAAGGCTGAAAAAGTGTAAGTGGAACTAGGTTGAAGACCACTTGTACTCGCCTGTAACTTTGAAGTTTAGGCAAATGTAAAACAAACAAACAAACAAAAAGGACAGAGAAAGGAGAGCCAAAATGAGGGCAGGGGCATATTCATATAAGAAACATCAAGAAAAGAGAAACCCCCTCCACAAGTGGAATTGCCATATCAAATAATTCACTTTCTATTTAACACACATTATGGAGTTGATGGGCATAAAGATGGACAAGGTCTCTGCCTTCAAGGAGTTCAGAAATTAGTCAAGTTGCAATTCACCATGCTCACTCTGGCAGACATACAGACAAAGCAAAGTGTTACAATAGCATACAGAACAGACCTTCTCTTTTTAAATAGGAAAGGTAGATGGGAATAACTTAGAAAGTGCCCACTTAAGAACTGGAACAGAAATCTAGGGATTTTCAGGCAAAGACAAACAAGAAAACTTTCTGTCTGAAATGAAAAAAACAAAACCTTACTATCTGTAACAACATGTGCAAAGAATTATATACAAAATGGTTGGCAAGTTTAAAAGTGAGACTGTTTAGTGACTGGCAACACATCTTTTTACTAAACATCTGACCCCAGAAAACTTTAGCTCTTAACAGCCTCATCAAAGGGGAATTAAATGGATTTGGCTGAAGCATTAAGAGTGAGGTAGAAGATAAAACAGCTAAATCTGGAAATTAAGGTTAGTTCAGGTTGTGAAGGGTTGAATACTCTTTTAAGAATTTCGACATTATATTTTATGTAAGAGGATATCAAGAAGGTGCATAAGTTGAGAAGTAAAGCTATTAGAACTGACTGAGGGCCCTAATCCTAGCAGGAACCTGTAAGTTAAAGACTGAAGGAACTGTAACAAAAACAGACACTGATGCAATTCTCTAAAAGAAAGAGAAAATTCTCAGGGAAAAAAAAAAACAAAACAAAACTGGATTTAAGACAACAAACAGGTAGTAGGTCTGATTTCATTGCTTCAGTTAAAATCTACCAAGCACCTATTTTGTGCCAGGTATTTTCCAGTATCTGAATATTTATCCAAACAATACTAATGTAACATCTGCCTTTATGTGACTTAGATTTTAGTGATCTGAAAACTGAGGAAACATCTGGCACATGATAGGGGCCTAACAAATATTATTAAATGAATATTAATTCAAAGAGAGAATGGCTTCAAGTTACGTTAGAATATCAAAATAATTAACCCAAATCAGATATATATTTGGCACACTTATTATCACTGAAAGATAGATACAACTAAATAAATCTGTCTACCTTCACTGAGGACATCATCCTGTAAGTAAAAAGCCAAGGTGAGTATGTGTATTTGTGTATGTGTATGTGTGTGTGAGAGAGAGAGAGACTAAAGGAATCACACTGAAATGTCAGTGCCAAGAAAAGGATGTAGAACGTTCTCACATTCTTCAAGATGGGGAAGAGGGTCATTGCATAATAAGGGAAACTTCACAAAGGCAAATGGATTTAAACAGTGACTGATATTAAATGACTGGAAAAGATACAGATAGGAAAACTGTGTACAGATGAGGGAACAGTGTGATCAGACATACATGGGGAGTGTGGGGAGCAGCCAAGTACATTCTTGGGACAGAAAAGGAAACGAAGCTGGGAGGAAGTGAGATCAGAGAAGACTGAGAAGTGCAGCTGAAAATGAAAGCAGGAGACAGACTGGAAAGGCAGCGTGATGCAGAGGGTTTTTCCCCATCACACAACAAAACAGTGTCAGACTTTTATTTTGGGGGGGAGGGCGGGCAAAATCCCTGCAGATGGTGATTGCAGCCATGAAATTAAAAGATGCTTACTCCTTGGAAGGAAAGTTATGACCAGCCTAGACAGTATATGAAAAAGCAGAGACATTACTTTGCCAACAAAGGTCTGTCTAGTCAAAGCTATGGTTTTTCCAGTGGTCATGTATGGATGTGAGAGTTGGACTATAAAGAAAGCTGAGCACCGAAGAACTGATGCTTTTGAACTGTGGTGTTGGAAAAGACTCTTGAGAGTCCCTTGGACTGCAAGGAAATCCAATCAGTCCATCCTAAAGGAGATCAGTCTTGGGTGTTCATTGGAGGGACTGATGCTGAGGCTGAAACTCCAATAATTTGGTCACCTCATGGGAAGAGTTGACCCAATGGAAAAGACTCTGATGCTAGAAGAGATTAGGGGCAGGAGGAGAAGGGGACAACAGAGGATGAAATGGCTGGATGCACATGAGTTTGGGTGAACTCCAGGAGTTGGTGATGGAGAGGGAAGCCTTGTGTGCTGCAATTCATGGAGTCGTAAAGAGTTGGACACGAGCGACTAAACTGAACTGAACTGAACTTAACCTTTGTGGAAATCCTTTGCTGTGTTAATTATTAGTGAAATTGATGCATGACAGAATGTGTCCTGAAGAGGAGAAAAAACAAAAAGTTTCCTTGACCCTCTCATGGCCCTTGGTTGGGTTTGAAAATTAAACTCTTAAAGACAGATTAACTGGAGAAAAGCATGCAAATTGTTGAATACAAATTTTACATGACAAGGGAACTTTCATAAGGAAATAAAAGACCTAAAGAAACAATTAAACCTGAGTGCTACTGTGCTAGGTTTGATGTAGACAGTCATGGAAAAGTGTAATAGCAGAAAGAGTTGAGTCTAGTACACTGGGGAAACAGCAAGGCCTGTGATAGGACGTTCTCTGTCCTGATTGTTAATGAACTTAGGTGCAGCTGCTCCCTACTCAAAAGCCAATACTTGGGAGATCCTTCTATTCAGAGTACTGACAACCTTGGGAGAAAGTAGATTCATGTCCCAGTCCATGGAGAAGGAAATGGCATCCCTTCCCGTATTCTTGCTTAGAGAATCCTGCAGTCGTAGGAGCCTGGTGGGCTGCTGTCCATAGGGAGGCACAGAGTCGAACATGACTGAAGTGACTTAGCATGCATGCATGCACTGGAGAAGGAAATGGCAACCCACTCTAGTATTCTTGCCTGGAGAATCCCAGGGACTGAGGAGCTTGGTGGGCTGCCATCTATGGGGTCACACAGAATCAGACATGACTGAAGCGACTTAGCAACAGCAGCAGCAGTCCCAATCCAGCTCCAAAGATTCTGCAGGAGGTGGGGTTCTGCATCATTATCCATCGCATGCTGACTGGCTGACCCTTCATGATCTTTCTTTGGATGTCTGTATGGTCAGCCTGCATGATTTCTGTGAGAGCTGCTGTGACTAGAGAGGTAGTCATTATTTCACTGTTTAATTTTTCATTCTTCTGTTTATCTAGGAAATACTCAATTGTCTAGCCAAGGCCTTCTGTGTATTTAGTGGCATATAATCGGGAGTTAGGTCAAATTGCCTAGTAATCTTACCTCCTATAATCATGTCCTTTTAAGGTTAGAGGGGAACAGAAAATGGCAAACAGGAAAGAGAAAAAGAGCTGCTTTCTTGACATAGGTATAGGGAGATCATCTCTCACAGGAGGGTCTTATGACCTGATTCAGAAGAGAAGGATGAGGAAAGGTCAGAGACCTTCCTGCTTCTGCCTTTTCCTCAAAACCTTTCTGTTTCAAATGTTCAGTCTGCCAAGGAGCCATATTTTGGCAGTAGCGTGTTCTGTTTGTCAAGCACAGTGCCATCACTGGGCTTCCCTGGTGACTCAGATGCTAAAGACTCTGCCTGCAGGGTAGGAGATCTGGACCTGATCCTTGGATTGGAAAGATCCCCTGCAGAAGGGAATGGCTACCTATTTCATTGTTCTTCACTCCTGGAGAATTCCATGGGCACAGGAGCCTGGCAGGCTACAGTCCATGAGGTTGCAAGTAGTTGGACATGACTGAGTGACTAACACAAACACACACACATACCATCAATGGCTGAAATGTTAGAGTCTCTCATTATTCTACTGTCAGACAAAATGCTAGGCTACAGAATGCCCGCCTGCATTTGATTTATAAACAATAGAGGCATTTTTCATATGTCTCATGAAATATTTAGTATCTAATAACACTAAAAATTCTGTTGTTTAAAAGAAATTATAATTTAAGTAGATATCCTGTGTTTTTACTTAATCAATCTCTTAGCTTCTCTTAGAACTAGGAAAGAAATTGGATTTGAGCAGTTCTTTTTTGTTAAATTCTAAAGAGTTCAAATGAGAAGTTGGGAATCTATGTTACTCATATTTCAATTAAACCCACCTAATGTTTATATGTCTAGTACACGAAGGGATAATGATGTTCTCCATAGCACTTATCACTTTTAACAATTTGTACTTGGTTTTGTTCAGCTGCAAAGGCTAGGGAAAAAATAAACCAAAAAGAAAAAAAAAAAACAATTTAGCCATTTCAGAGTGAAATGACTTAAAAATGACAAGTATTATTTGTCATTCCCAATTCCTCTTCTCAGTGTAGGCTAAGTATGCGAAGGGGTTAAGTCTCAGAGCTCCCTTCAGCCTTTTGCCAGAGGACTCCTATTTACTTTAATGGAAATCACTTTTCCAAGGCACCAAGCAGGGTTCGGAAACGCAGGGTTAAAGGTCATTCTGCAACTCCAAGAATAATAAATTTGCAATTTGTACTTTCCTGACCTCTAGAAATATTTTTAGGAGTTTGAGGCCAAAGAAAACAAAGCAGTGCTTTGAAATGACTGGGGAGCTATCAATTGATCAATTTAAGTGGGATTATCTGATAATTGGGTAAATACATTGTTATTGATGTGCAAAAGGAGGAAGATGTGCCAAGAAAACTCTAATGCCTAGGCCTAGATGTATCTGCTAATCCTTAAAGAAGGCAGTATACTGAGCACATGAGTAATTGCTCTGCTAACAGATTTATTCTTCGTTTAAGCCTTAGTTGGGGCTTAAATACTCCCCTCTTTTTCTGACAGTTCAAAATGTGGCCTGAATCCATTGCCCAGAATGTTATACTTTGCAGACCTTCCCTGACATGTTTGGACTCCAATTTCTTTGATTTAATATATACCGCTATAACAAGATACTGGTGTTCTAGCCAGATGTGAATGAAGCTTCAGGAATTTTGCATTTGGTTGAGCTTCTTGGAGAGAATTGTTTTTTCTCTTTTCTTAATTTTAACAAGAATATGTTTAAATAGAGTCCTAAAAGATGATATGACTTAGTGAGAAGAGCTCAAGACTGGAAACCTGGAAACCAATGTTCTAATCGTGACTCTAGCCTCAATTAACTTTGTGACCTTGATTAATTTTGTAACTTTGCTAACTTCAGACCTCTAATTTCTTATTTATGAGTCAAGGAAATAGAGCTGAGATTGCTTCCAGCTCAAAATATCAATGAAGGAATGAAGTTATTGATCTGCATTTTATATTGAGTATGCAGACACAACTACTAAAATTTTCTGATTGTCATTTTTAACCTTCGTAATCTAGACACATGATATTTCTACAACATGAATGCCACTTGAGATTGTGTGGAAAATTCACTGGGAGAAGTAAGACAATGTCAGAGAACAGGACCATATTTATTTATTTAAAAAATCTATATAGAATTTTCCTGTGAATATTAAACTATTTTGAAACCCCACTATATTCAGCTCATTTGAGAAACAGGGTCTTATTTTAAAAATGAGTTCCAAATCCAAATGTCTAAACCTATATGTGTATACATATCCAGTCAAAACAAAGTATATATAAAATCTTCCCTTGTATTTTCCCAGGCAAAGAGTAATCACTTTAAAATTACAGAATAAAATATTCTTTAAGTGACAACACTTTTCATAAATTTCTTGATCTACTCAGATTTCATGCCTCAACGCCACAGCTGACCTTTCTAGAAACATCTGTGGTTAAGTAGGCAGTACTCAACTGAAAACTTCTTCACTTTCATTTATTTATTTAACTATAAGATTTATTAAATTTGAAAACTTTAAAGTCATCTTTAAATCTTTCTGTGAGGAAGATTCAGTTCCATGATAATGAGAGGTGGTTGTTTTTTTTTTTTTTTCAGCAGCATATATCTTATTTGTGAGCAAAGGACTTTGAAAGAGATTCACATTTATTTTCAGAAAAATCAACAACAACCAATCAGACAATCAATATAAGAAAGAATGATCATCCCAGCCTCATTTAAAGAATATTACATAATGCATCAGTTGTGGTATAGGCTAAGCTTCCTAAGAAATATGAGACAACATATACTGTGAGTCAAGTAAAATAGAAATTTCTCTCTCAAATAACTCAAGTAACAACAGGAAGCCTGAGCAAAAGGCATGTGTGTGATGAAGCAGTAAGCACATGCAGGGAGCAGATAAAGGAAAATCTTTCAGAAACCAGTGTTAACATCATTAAAAGGGATTCTCTGTTCCATGAGGTCATCTAAGGGCCTATGTTCCTTTGTCTTGATGTTCTGTATTCATTAGGGTGTTCATCTTACCAGTATAGTCAGTGCTGGCTTTCATTCTTCCAGATGAAAACCGTAGAGTAAGCAACTTCTTAATATAAAAGAGATTCAGGTGTTTTATACATCATTTCTGCTCACATTCTATCAGCAAAAGCTTGTCACATAGTCATTTCTAACTGCAAAGGAAGATGGAAAATGCATTCTGATTAAACAAGTATTCTGTATACTTTAAGCAAAAGCCCTAATCCTCCAAGAAGTGGAGAAAATGGACATGGGGAATATACAGCAGTCTCTATTACTGAGATTTCTCATGATCTAATAGTTCTAAGACCCCTCCATTAATAGGCAAAATATTTAAAATAAAAGCAATCCTCCCATTACAAAACCTTAGTGATAATGTTTCAAATTCTATATATCTTCAGTTAATAAAAAGGTCTGCTAAGGCCCCACTTAACTTGACAACTTCCTTACCAATAATAAACACTTCAAATTAAATAAGGCTAATACTGATCATAGCAAACATCCTCTTCAAACACCACAAGAAAAGACTCTACACATGGACATCACCAGATGGTCAACACCAAAATCAGATTGATTATATTCTTTGCAGCCAGAGATGGAAAAGCACTATACAAAGCACTATACAGCAAAAACAAGACCAGGAGCTGACTGTGGCTCAGATCATGAACTCCTTATTGCCAAATTCAGACTTAAATTGAAGAAAGTAAGGAAAACCACTAGTCCATTTAGGTATGACCTAAATCAAATCCCTTATGATTATACAGTGGAAGGGAAACAGATTTAAGGGACTAGATCTGATAGACAGAATGTCTGATGAACTATGGACAGAGTTTCATGAATAGGAGTCAGGGAGCAAGACCATCCCCAAGAAAGAAATGCAAGAAAGCAAAATGGCTGTCTGAGGAGGCCTTACAAATAGCTGTGAAAAGAAGAGAAGCAAAAAGCAAAGGAGAGAAGGAAAGATGTACCCTTGTGAATGCAGAGCTCCAAAGAATAGCAAGAAGAGATAAGAAAGCCTTCCTCAGTGATCAGTGCAAAGAAATAGAGGAAAACAATAGAATGGGAAAGACTAGAGATCTCTTCAAGAAAATTAGAGATACAAAGTGAACATTTCATGCAAAGATGGGCTCAATAAAAGACAGAAATGGTATGGACTTAACAGAAATAGAAGATATTAAGAAGAGGTGGCAGCAACACACAGAACACACAAAAAATGTCTTTATGACCAAGATAATCATGATGGCATGACAACTCACCTAGAGCCAAACGTGAAGCCAAATGTGAAGTCAAGTGGGCTTTAGGAAGCATCACTATAAACAAAGCTAGTGGAAGTGATAGAATTCCAGTGGAGCTATTTCAAATCCTGAAAGATGATGCTGTGCAAGTGCTGCACTCAATATGCCAGCAAATTTGGAAAACTCAGCAGTGGCCAAAGGACTGGAAAAGGTCAGTTTTTATTCAAATCCTAAAGAAAGGCAATGTCAAAGAATATTTAAACTATTTCACAACTGCACTCATTTCACATACTAGTAAAGTGATGCTCAAAATTCTCTAAGCCATACTTCAGCAATATGTGAACCATGAACTTCAGATGTTCAAGCTGGTTTTAGAAAAGGCAGAAGAACCAGAGATCAAGCTGCCAACATCTGCTGGATCATGGAAAAAGCAAGAGAGTTCCAGAAAAAAACATCTATTTCTGTTTTATTAACTATGTCAAATCCTTTGACTGTGTAGATCACAATAAACTGTAGAAAATTCTGAAAGAGATGGGAATACCAGACCACCTTGATCTGCCTCTTGAGAAACCTATATGCAGGTCAGGAAGCAACAGTTAGAACTGGACATGGAACAACAGACTGGTTCCAAATAGGAAAAAGAGTATGTCAAGGCTGTGTATTGTCACCCTGCTTATTTACCTTATATGCAAAGCACATCATGAGAAACGCTGGGCTGGAAGAAGCACAAGCTGGAATCAGGATTGCCATGAGAAATATCAACAACCTCAGGTATGCAGATGGCACAATCTTTATGGCAGAAAGAGAAGAAGAACTAAAGAGCCTCTTGATGAAAATGAAAGAGGAGAGTGAAAAAGTTGGCTTAAAGCTCGATATTCAGAAAAGTAAGATCATGGCATGGAGAAACAGTGGAAACAGTGACTGATTTTATTTTTTTGGTGAAGAGGGCTCCTAAATCATTGAAGATGGTAGCTGCAGCCATGAAATAAGACACTCCTTGGAAGGAAAGTTATGACCATCCTAGGCAGAGACATTAGTTTGCTAACAAAGGTCCATCTAGTCAAGGCTATTGTTTTGCCAGTAGTCGTGTATGGATGTGAGAGTTGGACTGTGAAGAAATCTGAGTGCAGAAGAACTGATGCTTTTGAACTGTGGTGTTGAAGAAGACCCTTGAGAGTCCCTTGGACTGCAAGGAGATCCAACCAGTCCATCCTAAAGGAGATCAGTCCTAAATCTTCATTGGAAGGACTGATGTTGAAGCTGAGATGCCAATACATTGGCCACCTGATGTGAAGAGCTAACTCATTGTAAAAGACTCTGATGCTGGAAAAGATTGAAGGCAGGGGGAGAATGGGATGACACAGGATGAGATGGTTGGATGGCATCACTGACTCAATGGAAATGAGTTTGAGTGTACTTCAGGGTTGGTGGTAGACAGGGAGGGCTGGCGTGCTGCATGGGGTCATCAAGATTCAGATATGACTGAACAAGTGAACTGAACTAAACTGTTCTGGATATATGCTTAGGAGTGGGATTATTGGGTCATATCGTAGCTCTATTTTTAGTTTTTTTAAGGACTCTCCATACTGTTTCTTCAAAATGGCTATATCAATTTTCAGTCCCACCAATAATGTAGGTGGATTCCCTTTTCTCCCCACCCTCTCCTACATTTACTGTTTGTATGTTTTCTGATTATAGCCATTTTGACTGGTGTGAGGTGATATTGTAGCTTGGATCACATTTCTTTAACAATTAGTTATGTAGAGCATCTTTTCATATGTTTATTGCAGCACTATTTACAATAGTCAGGACATAAAAGCAACCTAAATGTCATCAACAGATGAATGGATAAAGAAGATGTGGCACATATATACAATGGAATATTACTCAGTCATATAAAAAGGAACAAAATAGTGTCATTAGTAGACACGTGAATGCACCTAGAGATTGTTACACAGAGTTAAGTAAGTCAGAAACAGAAAAACAAATATATAATATCACTTATATGTGGAATCTAGAAAGATGGGACAGAAAAACCTAGTTTAAAGCAGAAACAGAGTCACAGATGTAGAGAAAAGCAGTTACATTACCAAAGGGAGAGAGGAAGGGTAGAAGGAACTGGGAGACTGAGACTGACATACTTACACTGCTGCTGCTGCTGCTGCTAAATCGTGTCAGTCGTGTCCGACCCTGTGTGCCCCATAGATGGCAGCCCACCTGGCTCCCCTGTCCCTTAAAACCTAGTTTAAAGCAGAAACAGAGTCACAGATGTAGAGAAAAGCAGTTACATTACCAAAGGGAGAGAGGAAGGGTAGAAGGAACTGGGAGACTGAGACTGACATACTTACACTGCTGCTGCTGCTGCTGCTAAATCGTGTCAGTCGTGTCCGACCCTGTGTGACCCCATAGATGGCAGCCCACCTGGCTCCCCTGTCCCTGGGATTCTACAGGCAATAACACTGGAGTGGGTTGCCATTTCCTTCTCCAATGTGTGAGAGTGAAAGTGAAGTCGCTCAGTCGTGTCCTACTCTTAGCGACCCCATGGACTGCAGCCCATTAGGCTCCTCTGTCCATGAGATTTTCCAGGCAAGAGTACTGGAGTGGGGTGCCATTGCCTTCTCCTATGTATAAAATAGGTAACTAATGAGAATCTACTTTATAGCATAGGGAATTCTACTCAATGATCTGATCCATAATAACCTAAATGGGAAGGAAATCTAAAAAAGAATGGTATAAGGTATATGTAAAATGGATTCACTAACACAACATTTTAAAGCAACAATACGCCAATAAAAATTAATTAAGAAATAAAAGAGGTTAACTTTTAGGATAGTGTCCCACTTCTCAGTGTTGTCAGATCTCCGCTTCTGTTTAAATACCTTTTTCAACTTCAGGCATACATACTATTTGTGAATTGAGACTGATACTCTCCGTCCTAACTGGGCAGATGTTAGGCATATTTTAAAGGTTAGAAACTTATTGGTACTTAGACCAGGAAGAACCTAGACCTAAGGATAAATCATTCTCAAGAATCATCCTTTCTCATAGCATCCATTCTTCTCTCTATGTATCTGTTCCATTACCCATCTTTTCCCTCTGAGCAATCTTTATTTACATTCTATAATCCAAATTATACAGAGAGCTGGTCAAGTTTATACAAACAGCTAAGATGCAGCAAGGCAATGTCTGGCCATCTGACGGTAGCAGGCCAAGGTATGTCAACACTGGCCCTGCATCAGGTGTAACTTCCAGATTCAGGGTTGCTTCTGAACAAGCATGAGCTAACAGCAAAATTCCTGAATAACTGGCAGTTTCACTTGGAAAGAGGAGTTGAACATTGCAAGTAATGTGATGAATAAATCTAGTACATTCTATCCAATACACTACTGGTTTCAGGACACATTTTTATTTACATATTTTCAGAACAGAAAACTAATGCTGTTTCTAGGCCTTAGAAACATTTCTCAAACAGCATGGCAGCCCAACTGATTGAGATAATTTTTACTCTTCTCTAGTCAAAATCCATTAAAACTTCCAGCTGGTATCTAAAGCTGGGTTTATAAGCCTCGATGCAGGGATGGCTGACAACATGAAAAGCAAGTTGTATTTCAGGCTTCTCCTACAGCTTTATCACTTAACTACGTGCCACAGGCCAGAAACTGTATTCCTCATGCCACCTGGAAGCTCATCTTTTAGTGACTTAGGTCACTTTAGTTGTAGAGGTTATAATAGTGTCCACATTATATCAACCATCTTGATAAATATATATACATGTATGAATTAGAGAATATAAAAATAGGTAAGTGTATATTACCTATGGTTGTCTATCTACACGGCAACAAAAGACAGAAAACTACAATCTAACTTTGAAACTAGAAAATGGTAAGATAAGATGATTTTTGATTGATTAGAACAAACATATATATGGACATAAAAAGGTAGTATGAGGCTTGGAAGCATTTTTCTTAAATCGCTCTTATATAAAAGTACTTCAAGATAAAGGGGAAATAGTTTACCTATGTTTCAGAGTATCTGAAAGTGACAAATTAGAAAAACTAGCATTAGGATATACATATTAACTTGTCCTAATAAAGGTGACCCAAATTATTGCATATGTTTCTTAGCCTCAATGTTTTTCTTATGACCAGCAAAATAACTCAGCTCTATAGCTCACAATTCCACAACTAGTTAATGACTCATTAAGATTTTATCAAATTGGTGACATGTTATTGAACCTGGCCTCCTCAGAAGGCTGTCTAATGATTATAAGAATAACTAGCAAGTGTTAAATCACTTACTTTATTGTCTTTCCATTAATAATAAATACCAGAAGGTAACATATCTAATTACATTGCTAGTTTAAGAGTGGCATAAGAACTTAAAGTCTGCAATATTGGAACACTAATTTAATCTCAATGGCATCACATTGGTACTTGGGACAATAGCTAGGTAAAAGCATAACAATATAAATACCTGTTTCAGATCTGGAAAACTCATTGCAAGATTCTATTCATGGAATACAGAATGCTTATAAATAGTATTTCTTTAAATAAACTGTTGTACAATATTATCTCTCAAATGAATTGTGACCTTAGGTATTTGAGAAGTTGTTAAAATGTCTAGCTCCTTTATGGCAGATATATAGGGACCTCAAACAAGGGTCATCCCTCTGAAATGATAAATTTACCTGCTTAGTTATCTCAGTCTTCTGGTTATAAATGTAGATAGTAATAAGGCAGAATTTTAAATAAATATTCATGGTTCTTTCTAAAGTCCTTGACACAGTAAGGTCATATTATATTTATCTTTCTTCCAACAAAAAGCATTCTCACTTATAATCTGTTAGCACCAAGGATTCTGTTATCAAGGAGTATCCTGGCTTATTGGTCAGGTATACAATTGGTAAAACAATAAGTATTTTCCAGAATATCTTCTATGTGTTAGGTACTAGTCTTTAACACAAAGATTTTCAGCTTTTAAACTACTGTTAAATGCATCAGAGATGGCATTCGCCTATGAGACATGCTTCCAAAATGTAATATGAAATGACAGCTGTCACTTAATTCTTCTTTTGCTTTCAAGGAATAAAATTAAGATGTAATTGAATATTGTTATTATACAAATAATATTTAATACTGACTTTATACAACATGAATATTGGATACATAAAAATCTCATTACTGAAAAATTGCACATAGACTACCAAGTCTTACCAGGATGTCAAATGCTGCTGCTGAGTCAAACTTTTCCAAGGCCTACAATTCCAAATGAACTTCACTTGGTCATTTGCCAAGGTCCAGCCCTGGTGGATCCAGGGTAACTTGAAGTGAGGATGGCATGGCGAGGAAAAACTTATTTATTTAGAAATATAAAAAATATTAGGAAGAAATAGTATAGTAAGAAAATTATTAGAGAAAAGATGCTGAATAACTTGGTTTATATGGAGAACTAATAAAACCTCAGGACAAGAGAATTGAACCATCTACCTTAGGCCACCAGAGTCTTCTTGAACAGTGGGGGGTGCCCCACCTTGGGCTCCCTCTTGCGTGGATCTTAAAAGCCAGGGCAAGTAAGAAGACATGGTGAACCTCCACGCCTCAGATGAGAATTCAGCCAGAAAACAGTAAAGAAGACACAGGGGAAACCAGTCCAGTGACTGGCCCATCTTCTATTGTCTGGAAAAGGCTTATATACTTTTGATTTTACATAAAGATCAATGGATAATACAAAATTATGCAGTGTCAGCAGCCATGACTTACTGAGACCAGGCTTTCTCTCTGCCTACCTAGTTTTATACACAAGTATTAAGTGATTTACATCATCTTCTGGCCAGAAAGCCAATTAACATTTTACAGCCCTTTTCTGATAAGGGTTTGTCAACCAGAAGACTTATTTGTCTTAAAAGTGTTGTTCTTCCCAAAGTCTGGTGCCACTCTCAGAAAGCACTAAATAAAGTTACATTCTTACATAGCAAAGACACAGCAATTTATAACACAGAAAGAAGTACAGTGATTTATAACAAAGAAAAAAGTAATTAACTCAAAAGTCTAGTGTTGCTAACATCAAAATGGGGGGTGCCCCACCTTGGGCTCCCTCTTGCGTGGATCTTAAAAGCCAGGGCAAGTAAGAAGACATGGTGAACCTCCACGCCTCAGATGAGAATTCAGCCAGAAAACAGTAAAGAAGACACAGGGGAAACCAGTCCAGTGACTGGCCCATCTTCTATTGTCTGGAAAAGGCTTATATACTTTTGATTTTACATAAAGATCAATGGATAATACAAAATTATGCAGTGTCAGCAGCCATGACTTACTGAGACCAGGCTTTCTCTCTGCCTACCTAGTTTTATACACAAGTATTAAGTGATTTACATCATCTTCTGGCCAGAAAGCCAATTAACATTTTACAGCCCTTTTCTGATAAGGGTTTGTCAACCAGAAGACTTATTTGTCTTAAAAGTGTTGTTCTTCCCAAAGTCTGGTGCCACTCTCAGAAAGCACTAAATAAAGTTACATTCTTACATAGCAAAGACACAGCAATTTATAACACAGAAAGAAGTACAGTGATTTATAACAAAGAAAAAAGTAATTAACTCAAAAGTCTAGTGTTGCTAACATCAAAAACTACTATATTCCTTTTTTCTATATCCCAATTACATTAATATACTTTAGGTGCCTAAAAGATAAAGGATATGGAGGCCCGGAAGCAGTCATTGACTCAACACTGAAATCCATCACCAATATAATTTTTAGCTCTTTAGAAAAGGCTCTGTATCTTTAAGATGCTTTAAGCTTTGTGCTTCTCACGGTTGGGGGGCTGTAAACAATTCACAGGGTGGGATTGCCTGGTGGCTCAGAGGTTAAAGTGCCTCCCTACAGTGCAGGAGACCTGAGTTCGATCCCTGGATCAGGAAGATCCCCTGGAGAAGGAAATGGTAACCCACTCCAGCATTCTTGCCTGGAAAATCCCATGGATGGAGAAGACTTGTAGGCTACAGTCCATGAGGTCCAGGCAGACCGATTAGGTAAGTTAGAAAGCCATCAAAGGAGTTTAAACCAAGATCTTCTTTTTATATGCAGGAGACTGTTAACTGAAGCCCTGAGTTAACTTTTTCCAGAGACTGTCAGAAGAGTGGAAAGCACAGTACAATAAAGCAGGCAGACTCTGGTTTTGGGGGGTAGATGTTCAGGAAAACCCAGGGGGAACCCCTAAAGCCAGATCACACCTTACATTTTGTCAGGCTTCCTTCCTCATGACCTTTGCCATGAGCGAGATTCCTTATGCTAGCTCCCTGCAGCCTCTATATGTATACTATTTTTGTGTTGCATATTCCTGCTTCAGTGACTTTGACCAATGTCAATTTTCCATACTAACAGCTCTTTCCACTTTGTGCCAATAATCTAATGGCCATTTGACCTTGAAATTCCAATTCAAATCTTTTATTTTTCTTTATTGTGGTTAGGTTGTTAAGTCATGTCTGCCTCTTTGTGACTCATGGATTGCAACCTGCCAGGCTTCCCTGTCCTTCACTATCAGCTGGAGTTTGCTCAAGTTCATGTCCACTGAGTTGGTGATGCCATCTAAGCATCTTATCCTCTGTCACCGCTTTCTTGTACTCCCTTCAATTTTTCCAAGCTTCAGTCTTTTTCCAATGAATCAGCTCTTCACATCAGGTGGCCAAAATATTGGAGCTTCATTTCAGCATCAGTCCTCTGGTAAAAATTCAGGTTGATTTCCTGTAGGATTGACTGGTTTGATCTCCCTGCAATCAGAGGAACTCTCAAGAATCTTCTCTAGCAAAATTTGAAAGCATCATACCCAATTATTATGCCAAATCAGCTCAATTATTATTGCAACAGTTCACTCATTAACTGAGTCCCATATCAAGCATTTATTATACATTTGTAATGTATACAGAAAATTTGGCCTTGGAGCACAGAATAAAGCAGGGAAAAGGCTAATAGAGTTTTTCCAAGAGAACACACTGGTCATAGCAAACATCCTCTTCCAACAACACAAGAGAAGACTCTACACATGGACATCACCAGATGC
>SJYC01026454.1:0-12269 GCA_006408675.1 Madoqua kirkii
AGAAATGGTATGGACCTAACAGAAGCAGAAGATATTAAGAAGACGTGGCAAGATTACATGGAAGAACTGTACAAAAAAAGATCTTCAGGGTGAGGTCTGGAGAGCCCTCCCTGCGATGGGCTGGGGCTGGGCACCCCGCAGCTCTGCTAGCCTGCCTCTGGGAGTGAGGGCTTCCCAGGCTCTTCCTTGAGCCCTCAAGGCCTTGCCTTGGGTGCTTGAGGCGGGACAACGGTGCAGTTGCTGGTTCCCAGTGAGCTCCTGGGTCCCCACCCTGGCGGTGCTTCTGGTGAGCAGCTTCAGTAGATGACATGAGGAGGGAGGCTAGGCGCTAAGGAAGACAAATACCAGGGAGTGTCCCTCCGGGTCTCCTGGGACCGCCTCTCTGTGGTGTCTGCCTGAGGGTTGCCTGAGGGGCCTGTGAGCTATAGTGGCAAGCCGATCGGTGATGCCAAGGGGAATTGTCACGTTTGTACTTGAGCAGCTTCAGTAGATGACATGAGGAGGGAGGCTAGGCGCTAAGGAAGACAAATACCAGGGAGTGTCCCTCCGGGTCTCCTGGGACCGCCTCTCTGTGGTGTCTGCCTGAGGGTTGCCTGAGGGGCCTGTGAGCTATAGTGGCAAGCCGATTGGTGATGCCAAGGGGAATTGTCACGTTTGTACACTGTTCGTGGGAACATAAATTGAAGCAGCTATTGTGGCAGACAGTATGGCAAATTCTCAAAAAGCTAAAAATAAAGCTACCATGCATGTGATGTTCAGTGGCTCAATCTAGCCTGATTCTTTGCAACCATATAGACTGTAACCAGCCAGGCTCCTCTGTCAGTGGGGATTCTCCAAGCAAGAATATGGCAGTGAATTGCCATGCAGATTGGGTATACCTATTCTTGAATATACATCTAAAGAAAAAAATAAAATTAATTTGGAAAGATACATACATCTCAATGTTCATAACAGCATGATTTACATGAGTTACATATATCTTTGTGAAGTCACTCAGTTGTGTCCAACCCTCAGCGACCCCGTGGACTGTAGCCCACAAGGCTCCTCTGTCCATGGGATTTTCCAGGCAAGAATACTGGAGTGGGTTGCCATTTCCTTCTCCAGGATATCTTCCTAACCCAGGGACTGAACCCAGGTCTCCCACATTGCAGGCAGACGCTTTAACCTCTGAGCTACCAGGGAAGCCCTAAATGTATTAAAGTTACATGTACCTTTAGAAGAAATCTATGTTCATAAACAGATATGTGAATAAAAACAATGTGGTGTATACCTTGTGGTCCCTGTGTAGGTTAGAAAATAATTTCCAGACGTGAGCAGAATGAGAGGAGAATAAAATTTTATTAGAGTGGGAGATGCTGTTAGAACAGTGGGCCAGCTCAAGGTAGAGCAGAACACTTTCGCAGGCTTGCAGCCAATTTTTATAGTTTCAAAACAGAAAATTCCTGTTGGAATGGTGGCATTAAGTGATTGGTTAAGATGCTATAGGGTCAGGGAATCGGCCTGTTTAGATCCTGAGGCTCTTGGCAACAGTTGCTATGGGGCTTAGTCAGTTACAGAGATTCTTATCTGTGACCTTTGTACAGGGCTGCACACTTGTGACCTTGTTATAGGGCTCCACATTATATATACAGAAAGAAATACTGCTTAGCTGTTAAAAAAAAATTGAAAATTTTCCACTTGCAGCAATATGGGTGGAGGGCATTATGCTAAGTGAAGTAAATCAGAGAAAGACACTGTGTCATTCATATGTGGAAATTAAAAAATACAACAAAATAGTGAATATAATGAAAAAGAAGCAGACTCACAGATACAGAGAATAAAGTAGTGGTTACCAGTGAGGCGGGGGAGCAATATAGTGTTGAAAAGTAGGAAGTACAAACTGTTGGGTTCAAGATAGGCTCAAGAATGTATTGTTCAAAGTGGAGAATATAGTCAATATTTTGTAATAACTATAAAATATAAAGTAACTTTTTTAAAGTGTATATTAGAAAATTTAAATAAACAAAAATGTGTTGATACTGACAAAACTACGGGCTATAAAAAGCAGACTTGTGCTTTTATACATTAAAAACTCAGCAAACATTAATTTAATACATAGATGTCTAATTCTCAGGTGTTTTAATGTACTGGAATGGAGAGTGGCTCAAGGTGATTAAACAAATATTCTCTTTTAATGATCAGGAAAGTTTATCCAAATTACCTCTTTGGCAAGGCCATTCATAATAGTCTCCAAGAGGAAACAGGGTATGTAGCATATTCATCTGTTAACATATGGCACCATACATTTTAATTTTTTGCATATGGAATTCTGTTGCAAATAGCAGAAATATAGTAAACTTCAAAAAGAAAAGGCTGCATTTCCCAAAGATGACACAGTCTACAGTGTGAAGCAAACACGCTCATGAATTTTCATTACTCCAGTAAGTGAAGTAGCTTTACAAAGTGAATCTTCTGGCAATGAAGAGAGGAAAACTGAAATACTGTTTTTTATTCATAATTTTGGTACAGTTTTTAGAAGATCTCAGGAGAATATAATTTTTTCTATTCTATCAAAATGATACTACTTTTATCTCTGAAATGCTACCAATAGCCCGAAAAGATGGTAGTTTCCTACAGTGAGAGCCGATTGTTCAGTTTATTGCATCTAGGGCCATTGCAAAATGAAATTACCGATTTACTCTTCTTTTTATATCATATATGATTATTAGACTCCTCTTTATAGTGTGCTTTTATTTTTCTTTACACTTTCTCATAATCTATGATTACAAGGTTATTTATGTATACACAAGAAGCCCTTTATTCCATAGGCATGTTTTCCTTCCAGCCTGATTTAATTTTTTGCAATATCACAGTTTATCACCATGGAGATAGCTATAATGTGACAAACATTGGAACAAATCAAATGGGAAGAGCATGATTAGAAAGCCGTAGTAACTTTGGTTTTTGAATGAACATCCTCAGTGTAACCAGAATACTCCTTAAAGATCTTTATCAGTTCAGTTCAAACTCAGTCGTGTCCGACTCTTCACGACCCCATGGATTGGAGCACACCAAGCTTCATCAACTCCCAGAGCTTGCTCAAATTCGTGTCCATTGAGTCGGTGATGCCATCCACCATCTCATCCTCTGTCGTGGCCCCTTCTCCTGCCTTCATCTTGCCCAGCATCAGGGTCTTTTCCAATAAGCCAGTTTTTCACATCAGGTGGCCAAAGTGTTGGAGTTTCAACTTCAACATTAGTCCTTCCAATGAAAATTTAGGATTGATTTCCTTTAGGCTGGACTGGTTTGATCTCCTTGCAGTCCAAGGAACTCTCAAGAGTCTTCTCCAGCAACACAGTTCAAAACCATCAATATTTCAGCACTCAGATTTCTTTATAGTCCAATTCTTACATCCATATATGACTACTGGAAAAACAATAGTTTTGACTAGACACACGTTTGTTGGTTAAGTAATGTCTCTGCTTTTTAATATGCTGTCTAGGTTGGTCATAGCTTTTCTTTCAAGGAACAAGTGAAGGGAAGTGAAGTTGCTCAGTCATGTCCAACTCTTTGTGACCCCATGGAGTGTAGCCTACCAGGATCCTCCATCCATGGTATTTTCCAGGCAAGAGTACTGGAGTGGGTTGCCATTTCCTTTTCCAGAGGATCTTCCTGACCCAGGGCTCGAACCTGGCTCTCTCACAGTGTAGGCAGATTTTACCGTCTGAGCTACAAGGAGCAAGCATCTTTTAATTTCATGGCTACAGTCACCATCTACAGTGATTTTGGAGCCCAAGAAAATAAAGCCTATCACTGCTTCCACGCTTTCCCCATGTATTTTCCATGAAGTGATGGGACCGGATGCCATGATCTTCATTTTCTGAATGTTGAGCTTTAAGCCAACTTTTTCACTCTTTTTCACTTTCATCAACAGGCTTTTTAGTTCTTCTTCTCTTTCGGCCATAAGGGTGGTATTATCTGAAAATCTGAGGTTATGATATTTCTCCCTGCAATCTTGATTCCAGCTGTGCATCATCCAATCTGGCAATTCACACAATGTATTCTGCATATAAGTTAAATAATCTGGGTGACAATAAATAGCCTTGACGTACTCCTTTTCCTATTTGGAACCAGTCTGCTGTTGCATGTTTTTATAATTGTAATCAAAAACAGCAAGTTGACATGTAAGACTATATTTGTAAGTCTTAGCCTGCTGAGACAATGTGTTATATTGGAAAGAGACTGTAAGAGAAGAGAGAAGACTTGGATTTCTGTGTTGGTTCCAACATTTACTAGATTTCCTGGTTTTGTGATTTCCATAAAATTCTTTTGTATTTGAAAATGAGATTAATCTACTTGACTTATGAATATATACATATGTCACAAACACTGTATACATATATCACAAAATTATAATTTTTATAAATACTGAATTCTGTGTATTACTTCTAGGATGAGAGAGAAAAATCCAATTCAGTTATAATTCACTAGCTCTCTCTATTTCCTGTCTTGAAGATGGTAAACTCCTATCAGCCTGAGTCCTTGAGTGACCGTGTGAATCATACTATCACTGGACATATAGGGTGAGAACTTGTCAAACCATCACCAGACAAATAGGGTGAGTACCAAGCAAATCTTTGTTACATTAAACTGCTAAAATTTTAGATTAAATTTGTTATTTTTTTAGTTTATCCTTATTTCCTAGACTCAAGGAAACAAGATAGACTTGACTGGAGAAACTGGCAAAGCAAAGTAGTTTGTAAAGGATTAACAGGAAATCCAGAATATCCTGTCTGAGAGTTCTGCATGCCAAATCTAGAAGAGAAGGAGGAGAGAAACCGGAAATGGGTGCAAAATGTCACCTTTCTAGCAGACTCTGTATGTAACATAGGAAGTAGGAACAGTGTTCCACATAATTTTTGGAGAATCAGTCTCTGAAACTTATGGCTTAGTATCTATAACTTGGCCTTGAGGGCGAGTGCCTCTGGAAACAGTGAAGCGTATGTGGGAGGAGTGAAATGTAGACAGAATTACAGAATTTTTAAATCATGGATTATAGAAGCAGACAGACCTGTTTAAATAAAGGAAGTGATGACCAGCTACATGATTTGGGGCAAGTTATTTAATCTCTCCTAGACTTAGTTTCTTCATGTAAAAAACTATTTAATCCTTATGTGATGTTTAAATTAGATAAAATACAACATGCTTGGCACTGTGTCTGGCATATGCCATCTATTCAATAAATGTTAGTAGTAGTAGTGTAGAGAAAAGAGTAACATGAAATGGAACAATATATAAAACCAGTCATTTTCTGGTTTTTTTTCTGGTATGGAAAGACTGCCTTATCTGTAACTTGGTAAGATCTCATCAAACTCACCTTTATGAGAGTTATAACTGTGAATTAGAAGATATTTGAAAGAGGAGGCATATTGGCTTTGGTGATTAATGGAATAAATTCAAACAGAATTCAGCAGTAATTGTATTTGGTATTTAAATGTAGATCATCTTTCAATTCTTTGACTTCTCACTAATTGCCCTCTGGTATGTGTAAAGTATTGTAAATCTCAAGAGTTCCAATGACACATATGGAAAGAAACTTATTTAAATAGTTTCTAAACTATGTATCTGAGCAGAGACATAAATCAAACTCCTGACCAGTTGAACTAGACTAGTCAAGAAGTACAGTGATCTGACTGGTTGAATATTTAGGTTAATAGGTCATTTGAATACATGCATACCATGAGCTAATTGCCTATTTCAACACTTCATACTAAAACTAAAGAGAAATAAATACTTTTTTGAATGTTCACAGGTCATTTGAAGTTCTTGCTCTGTCTTAGACTCTCCATATGAATGTCACGCATTCCTTACCGTATTTAAACCTTTTCTAAATTGAGCTAACATAGCCTCAACTGATTTGCTACCTGTAACTTCGGTCTCTATTTATTCAGAAATTTACCACCACTGCGTCAATATGACAAGACTGTATCCTCTGTGTTAAACGTGGGTTGCTCAGCACTCTTGCAGGAACACAAAGATATCAAAAAGAATAGTTCACAGTATACATTTGTGGTACTTGATTTTGGATATGCCCTCAATTATACTGATTATTTTAAGTATAATAATAATTCATAATATTACTTATTATTTTTATTATTATTTTACAAGGAACAGTTTCTTCTCAGTTTTTCTCAAGTTATTCCAAATATTCAGTTTCCCTCATTTCCTCTGTGGTTTCCTTCTACCATCTCTTCCAAAAACTCAAGACATTGCTTCATTTTTTTGTGTGAATTAATTTATTTATTTTAATTGGAGACTAATTACTTTATAATATTGTAGTAGCTTTTGCCATAAATTGACATGAATCAGCAATGGGTGTGCATATGTCACCATGCTGAAGCCCCCTTCCACCTCCTTCCTCATCTCATCCCTCAGGGTCATCCCAGTGCACCAACCCTGAATGCCCTGTCTCATGCATCGAACCTAGACTAGCAATCTATTTCACATATGGTAATATATATATATATATATATATATATATATAAAACAATGACCCTATATGCAAGACAGCAAAAGAGGCACAGATGTAAAGCATTTTCTCATTTTTCAAAGAAGAGCTAGAAATTGTGTGATAGACAAACATCAGTTCAGTTCAGTTCAGTCGTGTCCGACTCTCAGCAAGCCAGGACTCCCTGTTCATCACCATCTCCCCGAGTTCACTCAGACTCACATCCATGGAGTCCGTGATGCCATCCAGGCATCTCATCATCAGTCATTCTCTTCTCCTCCTGCCCCTAATACGTCCCAGCATCAGAGTCTTTTCCAATGAGTCAACTCTTCTCATGAGCTGGCCAAACTACTGGAGTTTCTGCTTTAGCATCATTCCTTCCAAAGAAATCCCAGGGCTGATCTTCTTCAGAATAGACTGGTTGGATCTCCTTGTAGTCCAAGGGACTCTCAAGAGTCTTCTCCAACACCACAGTTCAAAAGCATCAATTCTTTGGTGCTCAGCCTTTTTCACAGTCCAACTCTCACATCCATACATGACTACTGGAAAAACCATAGCTGTGACTAGATGGACCTTAGTCAGCAAGTAATGTCTCTGCTTTTGAATATACTATCTAGGTTGGTCATAACTTCTCTTCCAAGGAGTAAACATATTTTAATTTCATGGCTGCAGTCACCATCTGCAGTGATTTTGGAGCCCCCCAAAATAAAGTATGGCACAGTTTCCCCATCTATTTCCCATGAAGTGATGGGATCGGATGCCATGATCTTCGTTTTCTGAATGTTGAGCTTTAAGCCAACTTTTTGGCTCTCCTCTTTCACTTTCATTAAGAGGCTTGCAACTGTCTGCTGCTCCAGAGAAGCCCGGTCCCTAAAGCCTTTTGTCCCCTTGGAGAGACCACTGGGCAGGCCAGTTCCACACCTCTGCCTTTGTCACAGAGGAGAGGTGAGGGGCTGTGAACTGGAGGCAGAAGCTGCTGCACCCACTGCAAACATCAGTCTTCTGCCCGGCAGGGCCTAGACCTGGCCTAGAGACGTTAACATCACCACTTCCCTGGATCCAGGTATGGTCACTGTAGCAAGTCGGATTCTTCCAGTCTAGGAATGTTGAAGATCTTTGCATCTGTTTGTGTCTTCTTCAATTTCTTATAGGTTTGGAGTACAGGTCTTTTGCCTCCTTACAATTATTTAATTTTACCTAATATATTCTTTCTCTGCAAATACATGCTTACACAAGAATATACAACCCAGGAGCACATTTGAGAGTCATCAGATACTCTGAAATTATACTAGACAGAAGATATGTTATACCAAGTCATGTCCAAATTATGGAAAAGTTCAAAACAGTGAAAAGGTGAACAAATTCAGAATATGTATGTATTCAGGCATGCTCAGTCCGGTTGGACTTTGCCACCCTGTGGACTGTAGTCTGCCAGTCTCCTCTGTCCATGGGATTCTCCAGACAAGAATATTGGAGTAGGTTGCCATACCTCCTCCACAGGATCTTCCTGATTGAAACCAGGGATTGAAGCCGCATTTCCTGCATCTCCTGCATTGCAGGTGGGTTCTTAATCACTTGAGCCATAGGGGAAATATTGCCAACTATCTGTCTTATTCCATGGGGTCTGGAAGAGTGAGGACTCAGAGACTGAGCAACATCTGTCATATCAATTAAATAATGTCAAAGAAAAACTATCATCTTTTCTCAGTACTATTGTGTGTGTTTGTACACCAAAAAAGGAGAATAAAAATAAATTTTAGACTAAAGACCAGTCATTTAGTGGAATAAGTTTATTTTGAGCAAACATTGTCAAAAACCAACACTAGTCTATAAACTGATATTTATAAAACACTGATAAAGGGCTTGGAATCTCAGGCCTTTTAAACAAAACTTTTTTTTTTTTTCCAGTTTCATTGAAATATAATTAACTACATGGCACTGTACAAGTTCAAGGTGTGCAGCATAATTTTTTATTTACATGCATTATCATGATGAGTTTAGTAAACATCAATTATCTCATATAAGTATAAAGTAAAGAAATAAAAAATGAATAATGCAATTTTTATGTTATTTTATGTTTGACACCATATTTTATGTTTTTTTGTCTTGTGTATCACTTAACAATGTATTGTGAATATAGATGATTTTACTGCTTTTGTCTTTCAACCTTCTTACTAATTTTATATGTCGTTGATTTACTACCTTCACAGTGTATTTGCCGTTACCAATGAGCTTTTTCCTTTTTAAATTTTTGGTTTTAGTTCTGACCTTTTCTTTCTCACTTAGATGTGCCTTTACATTTTCTTATAAAGCTGGTTTGGCAATGGTTGTAGGTTTTCCCCTTTCACCACTTTAAATATTCTACACCATTCCTTTCTGGCTAGCAAGTTCTGTTGAAAAGTCAGCTTCTTGCCTTATGGGAGTTCCCTTGTACATGACTTATTGCCTTCCCCTGCTGCTCTTAATATTCTCTCTTTACCTCTGAATTTTGCCACTTTAAGTGTAACCTGTCTTGGTGTGATTTTTTGGGGGTTGATCATGTTTGGGACTTTGTGTTTTCTGCACCTGAATGTCTGTTTCCTTACCCTGGTTAAGGAAGTTTCCAGCTATAATATTTTCAAATATGTTCTCTGCACCCCTCTCTTTTCTCCTTCTGGGATCTTTATAATAAAAAATGTTGGTACATTAGATGCTGTCACTGGATCTTTTCAATTTTCCTCATTTATTTACTTTTTTTTTCTGTTCAGCTTGATGAATTGCATATGGGAATTCTCTGTACTAACTTTGGATAAAAATCTATTTAAAGGCAAAGAGTCTCCTATCTACCTCTATATCTTTTCTCTTCTTCATCAGTACACTTAGAGGAAGAATTTTCCATATTTAATATCTCAGTTTATTAATTTCTCATTTACTTTAAAAAACCCATTTAAATTTGGTTCCAATGTTCCACCAAAACTACTCTCAATACAATTGCTAACGGCCTCCATATTCAGTTCAGCAGACACATTTTAGTACTTGCTTTACACGATGCTTCCTTACTTAAGGAGCTACTTTTCTATTGGCGTCTAAAGTAATATGTTCTCCTGACTTTCCTCCTCTACTTCTGTTACTTCTCCATCTCTGTTGCAGGCTTATTAGTGGTGGCATTACTCAACCCTCAACATTAGAATTATGATATTTTATTCTATATATTAATAATTCACAATCTAGTGTCTTTAATGAAAAGCCTTCTATGAGTCCTATATTTTCAAGTATCTTCTGAACTTAGGTTCACGTGTACCTCAAACTCCATATTGTCATTTCAGAGTTTATTTCCTGTTATTCTTTTCTCAGTCTCAGTTCAGTCGCTCAATCATGTCTGACTCTTTGCAACCCCGTGAATTGCAACACACCGGGCCTCCCTGTTCATCACCAACTCCTGGAGTCCACCCAAACCCATGTCCATTGAGTCAGTGATGCCATCCAACCATCTCATCCTCTGTCATCCCCTTCTCCTCCTACCCTAAATCTTCCCCAGCATTAGGGTCTTTTCAAAAGAGTTAGCTCTTCACATCAGATGGCCAAAGTATTGGAGTTTCAGCTTCAACATGAGTCCTTCAAATGAACACCCAGGACCGATCTCCTTTAGGATGGACTGGTTCAATCTCCTTGCAGTCCAAGGGACTCTCATTCAGGTATCTTCTAAACCTTGGTTCACGTGTACCTCAAACTCCATATTGTCATTTCAGAGTTATTTCCTGTTATTCTTTTCTCAGTTATTCTTTTAGGCCTTCTTATTTCAGTCAGTGAAAACCACCTTCATCCAAATAGCAACTCAGGGTCCAAAAACTCTTCTGAAATGTTTTACCTTTACTCAATATGCTAAATATATCTCCAGTTCCTAAAATGATTTAATTCTAGTTGTGACATTCAGTTGTTTGTTAATCTGTTTTTTTAATGCCAGCCACCCTAGTCCACATTGCCACTAATCCTTGCCTAGAGTTCAGCAAGAAAATATTAGTTAGCCTTCTTCCATACATGCTAATTTCCTTTACAGTATGTTCTCCATAATGCTGCTAGAGTATTCTGTTCAAACAGAAAATTATTTATATCACACTCCTATTTAAAGCTATTTAGTACTGTTTTGAAAAAAAAAGAGAAAATTGGTAATTTTAACTTATGAAATAAAGCCTCCCTCCTTTTCAACATCAACATATTTTGCATTCCATGTTACTTTTTTCTCCAAATTAACCTTCTTAGACCTCCATAAATCTGCCATGAGCCCTCTCTGTTTTTCATCTTTGGAAATTTATGCCATGGGTGATTGTGATCATAAAAGAATATGAATGAGAAAATGGTGTCAAATAACAGAGATGTATATGTGATTCTCTGATTTATTTGTCCTGTGATTTAAAGGAACTTCCTTATCATTTTTAAGCTTTACTTTCTTTATCATTAAAATTGAGCTAGAAGTAATAATTGCCTTGTGACCTCCCAAGTGAATTAAATAAAAAGAAACAGAATAACTAACTGAATTCCAACAAGTAAGCCACTGCCTTTGTGCCTGTAGACATGTCATTTACCATTTTTAGATTTTACATTACTCCTCACATAAGAAAAAAAATATCTTGGATTGTATATGTTATACAGTGAGTGCATGCAAAACCTTGATAGTAATTGCTTAATAATGTTTAAAATATGGAATTAATAAGTAATCATTTTCCCTTTTGATTTCTATTTTTGAATAAAGAGTTATTTTTGAATGATGTTTGTGTTCTCATGCTCAGTCATGTTTGATTCTTTGTGACCCCATAGACTGTGGCTAGCTAGGCTCCTTAGCCCATGGGATTTTTCAAACAAGAATACTGGAGTGGTTGCCACTTCCTCCTTCAGAGGGTTTTCCTGACCACACATCAAATCCATGTCTCCTGAATTGGTAGGTGGATTTTTTACAACTGAGCTACCTGGGAAGCCAATTTTGAATGATACCACTAGCCAAATATTATAAGTAGCCTGTATAATATTCTTCATTATGGATAATGAAAATTCAGAAATTATGTACTTTAGTTCTATCAGTTCTCCATAAACTTAATATGCCTATGAATCACCTAGGGGGATCTTAAAACCAAAAATTGATTCAATTAGGTCTGGGATGATATCCAAAATTCTGCTTTTCTAGTAAGTTTCTGGGTGATGCTGGGATCCCACCTTTAATTTGCATTTTAGACATACAAGTATGAATGGATAAAGGATACTATCATGAGCATAAACCAACCTATCAGTGCTAACTGGAGCACTCAGTATTTTTAAGTTGATAATGAACTATGAAAGAAAGGAATATAAAAATGCATGTATACCTCTTATCGTGGTAATTGAAAAGTGAGGTTAGTTTTTCAATAGAAAGATAATGGAAGTCCTGTTAAAACAATTTACATGGTACTGGCTGATACAAAACAAATGCAAAGTAAGAGTATGTTGTATACATTAGTTCAGTTCAGTTCAGTTGCTAATTGTATACAACTCTTTAAGACCCCATGAATCACAGCACTCCAGGGCTCCCTGTCCATCATCAACTCTCGGAGTTCACCCAAACTCATGTGCATTGAGTCCGTGATACCATTCAGCCATCTCATCCTCTGTCGTCCCCTTCATCTCCTGCCCCAAATCTCTCCCAACATCAGGGTCTTTTCCAATGGGTCAATACTTCACATGAGGTGGGCAAAGTACTGGAGTTTCAGCTTCAACATCAGTCCTTCCAATGAACACCCAAGACTGATCTCCTTTAGGATGGACTAGTTGGATC
>SJYC01026455.1:0-20766 GCA_006408675.1 Madoqua kirkii
CAAAACAAAAAATAAAAATTGTGATAGTTCACACAAACACACACAAACCTTTTCAGTTTGAAGTCCCAAAAACCTTCTTATAAATAATGTGAAAGACACCATGTTATGAAACAACATTCTTAAATTATTGTCATTTTCAGTACTTAGGTTTTGCTGGATATTGGGGCTCAGACAGTAAAGAATCTGCCTGCAGTGCAAAAGAATGACATTCAGTCCCTTGGTTGGGAAGATCCCCTTGTAGATATTGAGGAAAATCACCTTGCTACTACTTCAGAAGTGAGGAACTCAGTTTTCCTGCCACCAAGGATGTTGGCTACTAATGCATAATTTCTGAGTCCATTACTGGGAAAGTCATATTCATTCAATAACTAATTGATGGGCTACTACAAAATGCTCAGTCCCTTGCTTGATGGAGGGCATTTCTATAGGAACATCCCAATTCCAGAGCTCCCTGTAGAATTAATTACAGTTGCTGTTATAAATACATGTAGTTCAACTTTTCCTTGCTCCAAATCCTGCTTTCCTCACTTCACTTCCTCACATTACTCTTCTAGAGACAACTCCTTAATAACCCTCCCCCCTCCTCGCCCCAGTATACCTAGTGCATATAAATCTCAGAATCCCAATGTTTGTTTCCCTGGAAAATCAACCATTGGGTTGTTGCAAGAAGCCAATTCTAAAATAACATTGAAAAGCTGGATAGTGTTTAGAAAAATGAATGGTTAAAATAATTAATGATGGTGACCTTGGATGGGACAGTGATGAAAGGAAAGGCAAAAGCAGGTGTAGTATCTCAGGAAATTGAGAAATGCTATAAAGAAGCAATTACAAGGACCAGATAGCCATTGCTGGGCCAATTGATGAATTAGAGAAAGACAATGAAAGACCTAGGGTGATCGGTCACCCATTAAAATCTCGTGGTCTTTCTTGGGAAGAGAGGAACCTTGGGAACAGATAAAGATATTGTTTTTAATCTCCTTTAGCCAAAGGACCAAAAAAATCTTCAGAACTGGCCCAGGATTTATACATAATAATAGAAGAGTTATAGGAGAGATTGAATTCACAATCTCCAAAAATTAGCTATATGAGATGGGCTCAACTGGTTGAATAACTAAAAAAAATCTCAAATCCTTAGTTTTTCTGGAATTTTCTGGGACTATCCAGGTCACTCACTTCTTGCTGCCTAAAGATGATTTATCTCAGTGGTGTTCCAGTAAATGTTTAACCAAAATCAAACAAACAAATAAGTGAAATCTTATAGTCTTTGCTGACTTGTGCAATGTAAATACTCACACTATGATTGATTTCAAGGTACCAACATTTTAACAAGTAGCTTGCAAAACTCCTGGTGTGTTTAAAACTTGTTTCTCATTAACTAGAGCAAACCAGCTCTGGTACATCACAGAATCAGGTATTACGTGTGCTGTTTATGGTCTCTTGGCCACCAAAAAAAAACAAAACAAAAAAGACAAGCAGAAAGCATCCACCTTCAAACTAGAATACCAGACCGTGTTAAGTATTACTTGGGGAAGTGCTTGGTTAAGAGAGGAAAGGGACTTTATCTTGAAGGAACTTCATGATTTTGGCAATGTGTACAGTCAAGCACAGAGACTGACTAGACGGAACTGACCAACTATGCAGTGACCAAGGGACTAGATCTTAGGGGCCAGAAGTCAAGGAGATGGATCAGAACACAAAGTTGGATAAAGGAGAGAGCACTGTACTGAGAGCACTCTCCAGTGATACATAAGTGAACATTTTGGAAAGAACCTTGAAAGATGGCATGAACACATTGTAGGCATGGTCTTAGAGATATAGAGAAAGCAAAGACCTTCACATAGTGAAATAAGATACTAGAACTGCCATGGCAGACAGGAAGAAGTGATCAGAAGACAAAGAGGGATGGGAATACTATACATGTCAAACTATGTACAGCAAATGGTCATGTTCTATAGAAGAATACAGAATGTACAATGGAGAAAAGACAGTCTCTTCAATAGATGGTTCTGGGAAAATGGAACAGCTACATGTAAAAAATAAAAATTCTTTGACATCCTACACAAAAATAAACTCAAAAAGGATTAAAGACCTAAATGTAAGACTGGATACTATAAAACTCTGAGAGGAAAGCAAGGCAGGACACTCCTTGACGTAAGTATCAACATTATCTTTTTATATTCCTTTTCCCAAGTAATAGAAATAAAACCAAAAATAAACAAATGGGACCTAATTAAACTCAAAAGCTTTTGCACAGTAAAGAAAACCACAGACAAAACAAAAGACAACCCACAGAATGGGAGAAAATATTTGCAAATGATATGATCGGTAAGTGCTTAGTCTTCAAAATTCACGAATAGCATATGTGGATTGATATTCAAAAAAAATGAACAACCCAATTAAAAAATGGACAGAAGACTGAAATAGACATTTCTCCAAAGAAGATATACAGATGGCCAAGAGGGACATAGAAAAATACTCAACATTGCTCACTATTAGAGAAATGTAAATCAAAACTACAATGAAGTATCACATCACACCAGTCAGAATGGCCATCATCAAAAAATCTGCAAACCCTAGATACTGGAGAAAGGATGCAGAAAGAGAACCCTCTTGTACTGTTGGTGGGAAAGTAAATTGGTACAGCTACCATGAAGAACAGTATGGAGATTCCTTAAAAAGCAAAAATAGAACTACAATATTACTGAGCCATCCCACTACTGTGCATAAACTCCAAGAAAACTACAATTCAAAAACATACATGCACCAAAATGTTCATTGCAGCACTGTTTACAATAGCCAGGACATGGAATCAACCTAAATGTCCATCAGCAGATAAATGGGTACAGAAAATGCAGTATGTATATAAAATAGATTATTCCTTAGTCATAAAAAGGATTGAAATTAGGTCATTTGCAGTAACATGAATGAACCGAGAGTCTATCATGCAGAGTGAAGTTAAGTCAGAAAGAGAAAAATATCACTTGTCAATGCATATGTATGGAATCTAGAAAAATGGTACTGATGAACAAATTTTCAGGGCAGCAGTAGAGAGACAAATGCAGAGAACAGACTTGTGCACAGGAAAGGAAGGGCAGGGTAAGACGAACTGAGATAGTAACATTGACATAGATAAAATAGATAGCTGGTGGGAAGTACTGTGTAGCAGAGGGAGTTCAGCTTGGTGCTCTGTGATGACCTAGAGGGGTGGGTGAGAGGGTGGGAGAGAGGTTCAAGAGGGAGAGAGTGTATGTGCACATATAGCTTAATCACATTGTTATACAGCAGAAACTAACACAACAGGGTAAAGCAACTAGACTCCAATAAAGATAAATAAAACAGGTAAGGAACAATAGCCTACTATAAAAATAAACTACATACAGCAAATAACTGTGTTCTATGGAAAGATTTAGAATACACCAAAGTGATAGGAGTGTACTAATGAGAAGATCATGAGTTTCTTGAGACACTGCCCAGTGGCTCCTGTCTGGAGGCCAGAGCTGACAGGAAATGTTATTTCAGGAATGGTAATCCCCTGATAGTACAGGCATCATGGAGTATCAAAATAATAAAAATCAAAAGGTGGGGCTTAGCTGAAAGAAGCAAAGTTAGTGTAATTATCAAAATGGCAAGGACACAATGGCAACCAAGATATCAGATGCACAAAAAAAATAAAAAATAAAAAAATAAAACTGGAGTTGCTTTACAAGAAAGTGTGGCAAGTACAATGGAAGCCTTGATACAACATGCACTTAGGGCTGAAGGTTGATAAACATTAAAAAATTCAGAGACCTGTCATATCAGGTCTCTTTATAGAGACTTTGCAGAGCATCTTCTTTCAAATAAAACACAAGACTTAGTAGACCTCTTCAAGTTCTTGAGGTACCAGATTTTCTCCTTTGGAATCCTTCCAAAGCTCATTTACTGAGCGGCATAAAAGGCCACCTGGTTTAAGTGTGGATATGGCTCTGAAGCATACTCAGACAAGGTTGCAGGACACTCTGCTTTGTGGACCAGATGGCTTGGCCCCTTGTATAGTATTAAAGATATTAGTTATGGGGGAAGCATCATGTGGAATTTATGACAAGCTCCAATAGAAGAATCACAACATAAACTTAGAGAATCCTGGAGCAAGACAAAGGCAATCTGTTACAGATCATTTTACACCATACAGAAAACTTTTATATTAACCAGACTCTGATGGAGATAGAGTGCCTGGCCATTAATCATCAAGAGGCCATGTAGCCAGATTGCCCATCATTAAATGATTCTTTCAGACTCACTACATCATAAAATTAGAGCAAGTCCACCAGTAACCTTCATAAGCAGGAAGGAGTACACCTAGCTTTACAGGTAAAAGTGGCCAAAGAACCCAAGTTTCATAACTAGGTGACTTGAATTTCCATGTTACCCACCACAGGGGTACTTGTGTCTCTTAGGTAGTTCACATGTTTGGCCATTTTGGGAGAGAGTTCCTTTATGAACAGCTTACAGAAGAGGCAGAAAGCTAGCTGTGGGTCATGGAAACTCAGTTCAGAATATGCATGGAAGCTTAAAAGACGGTGGTTGCAGTTCAGTCTTACTCATGGATGGCTTTGAAAGACAGGCTTAGGAGTTACCTTCCCAGTAGGCAGTGATCATGAACATGATGATCTAATTTCTGTGGAAAAGAAATACCCTGAGGTAAGACTGTATGAAGTCCCACATATAATTCTTGATGGTTTGTCTAGTTACTCAAGGACTTGGAGAGAGAAAAATGGTGTACTGAAGGTAAAGAGTTTTGGAGCAGATACATGCTGATGGGACTATGGAAGTGGGCAGGAAGCATGAGAACATCTACCACGGAAAAGACATTTGATTTCCAAGTGAACAAATTAGGTTTCACAACCAATTAGCATCAGACAGGCTCTGACACCTGCCACTCCAATGCTAGCATGCTAGGCTTGTGAACAGAGGAACCATCGTGCAAAGAATGGAGAGTACGCGAAAATATACTGGGATATGCTGCCACTCACCAAAATTTCTCTTGTTAACCTGTTGAGAAATATCCACTTCAGTTCAGTTCAGTTCAGTCGCTCATTCATGTCCAACTTTTTGCGACCTCATGAACCCAGCACACCAGGTCTCCCTGTCTATCATCACTCCACTGCTGAGTTTTCCAAATTTGCTGATATATTGAGTGCAACACTTTCACAGCATCATCTTTCAGGATTTTAAATATCTCAACTGGAATTCCATCACCTCCACTGGCTTTGTTCATAGTGATACTTCCTAAGGCGTGCTTGGCTTCACATTCCTGAATGTCTGGCTCTAGGTGAGTGATCACACCATCGTGATTATCTGGGTTGTGAACATCTTTTTTGTGTACAGTTCTTCTGTGTATTCTTGCCACCTCTTCTTAATATCTTCTACTTCTGTTAGGTCCCTAACATTTCCGTCCTTTGTTGATCCCATATTTGCATGAAGTGTTCCCTTTGTAGCTTAATTTTCTAATTTTCTCTAGTCTTTCCCATTCTGTTCTTTGCTTCTATTTCTTTGCATTGATCACTGAGGAAGGCTTTCTTATCTCTCGCTATTCTTTGGAATTCTGCATTCAGATGCTTATATCTTTCCTTTTCTCTTTTGCTTTTCACTTCTCTTTTTTTCATCCAAACTTCCAGCAAAAAGGAACAGTGGTAAACCCTGAACCAGTTCCATTCTTTAAGGAAACCAATCATCTATGTAGTGGAAAAGTGATTCAATGATGGCTACGTGAAGTGTCAGCAGTTCATCTTGACTGTAACCATCACAGATTTGTGTCTGCTTCTTCTTCCCCCAGAACCCCTAGATTTCAGCATCACTCTCAGACAGTTTAAACAATATTTGCTCCCCAAATATGTGATACTACATAACCTCATATTGGACTGAAGGACCCACATTAAAGCAAAGAGTTGTGGTCATGGGTACATGACCAGGGTATCACTGGTTCTCTATACACATACTGCATCACCAAAAGCTACTGCTATAAAACAGCAGAAAGACCATTTACAGATTCAGATGAGGTGCCATCCTGAAAATGATGCCTGAGAAAATAGGAAGCCGTTCCCAAGGATGGACAATGCACCCTATGTCAGCAAATATTGTACGGTATTGTGCCCCCAGTATATAGAATCTATGATCGGGGAATAAAAGGATAAGAGTAGGGAGAGGTTAACTTACCATCAATCCCAGTGACTACTTGGAAAATCTGTGCTCCATTCCCACATAGTTACGGGCTCTGTATCCAGAATGGGCTAATGCTAATCTACTCACAGAACAAGAGTTCCATTAAACTGTAATCTTTGGAACCCATACAGTCACTTTTAGACTCCTTATTCACAGAGATCTATAAGAAAGAAAAAGGTCTATCCTGGCACTGGAAAATAATTAATTATTGCAAAGAGATAGAACTGGTATTATGAATGGATATTGTAATTCATCAGTGTATCAGGCAGGGATTCAACCAAAGAAATATGGCTAGAAATAGAATATATTAAGAGGTTTATTTCAAGAAGTAGATTTCATGCTTATAGATGCAGACTAGAAAAGGCTGAAATCTGTAAGATGTGCTTTGGGGAAAGGTAAAGTGGTAATCAACATAGGCTGCAGGTGTTATCCAGAGGTAGAATTTCTTCTTCAAGGAAACCTCTGCTCTATTTTTAAGGTCTTTCAAGTAACTGAATCAGGCCCACCCAGAGTATTGACAATAATCTACCTTATTTAAAGTTGATTGATTGTGAACTTTAATTACTGATGCAAAATGCCTTCACAGCAATATATGCAGTAATATCTGAGTAAATTACTAAGGGCTGAGTAAATAGTAAAGTTGATACATTAAAAAGACTATCTCGGTCATCCTTATTCAATTCAGGACTGAGGAATGGATACCAGCAGGGGCCTTCCTGGTGGCTCAGATAGTAAAGCGTCTGCCCACAATGCAGGAGACCTGGATTCAATTCCTGGGTCAGGAAGATCCCTTGGAGAAGGAAATGGCAATCCACTCCAGCACTCTTGCCTGGAGAATCCCATGGATGGAGAAGCCTGATAGGCTACAGTCCATGGGGTTCCAAAGAGTCGGACACGACTGAACGACTTCACTTCACTTCATGATGATTCAAAGTCCCATCCAGGAATTTCCCTCAGCTAAAGGAATCTCCTTTGCGCAAGGCAGTGATCCTTTCCTGGGAGTAATGTAGTGTTCATCCCATGACTAGTCCTTGTGGACGGACATTTTTGCAACTGCTTGTTTGAGAGAATTCTGAGGAAATCCTCTGATGAGCAATACCACTGAGAAACAAAGGACACAAGGTGAGAAAGAGCAAGAGGTTGAATAGCCCGGCAGTGACGTTAGTCACTAATTCAAGGTGAACTATAGAGCATATAGAGGATGACTATGGGGAGATATTGGGGAAAAAGTCATATTTTAAGCAAAATCTCTGATTTTTATGAGAATAGCAAACCTATCCAAGAACAAACTCTCATAGGTTTATAAATTTGCTCATCTTTCTTAGAATCTGGGGTCTGTAGAATCTCAAAAAATAGCTGGCTCAACAGTGGGTAAGGACTGTGATGCTGTAACTAGAATCAGATAATACTCACTTTCTAAAAACCTTTTTGAGACTGTTATCATAGTTTCCAAATTTGAACTTTAGAGGAAGCCATAGGGTTGCTATTCATGGAATGCATACAAAATAAGCCAGACAGGCCATGGAGGAAGAGTCCAGCTGAATGATTTCCTCAGCAATGATCCTGTCTCTTATACATCTCTGATCGGGGAATAAAAGGATAAGAGTAGGGAGAGGTTAACTTACCATCAATCCCAGTGACTACTTGGAAAATCTGTGCTCCATTCCCACATAGTTACGGGCTCTGTATCCAGAATGGGCTAATGCTAATCTACTCACAGAACAAGAGTTCCATTAAACTGTAATCTTTGGAACCCATACAGTCACTTTTAGACTCCTTATTCACAGAGATCTATAAGAAAGAAAAAGGTCTATCCTGGCACTGGAAAATAATTAATTATTGCAAAGAGATAGAACTGGTATTATGAATGGATATTGTAATTCATCAGTGTATCAGGCAGGGATTCAACCAAAGAAATATGGCTAGAAATAGAATATATTAAGAGGTTTATTTCAAGAAGTAGATTTCATGCTTATAGATGCAGACTAGAAAAGGCTGAAATCTGTAAGATGTGCTTTGGGGAAAGGTAAAGTGGTAATCAACATAGGCTGCAGGTGTTATCCAGAGGTAGAATTTCTTCTTCAAGGAAACCTCTGCTCTATTTTTAAGGTCTTTCAAGTAACTGAATCAGGCCCACCCAGAGTATTGACAATAATCTACCTTATTTAAAGTTGATTGATTGTGAACTTTACTTACTGATGCAAAATGCCTTCACAGCAATATATGCAGTAATATCTGAGTAAATTACTAAGGGCTGAGTAAATAGTAAAGTTGATACATTAAAAAGACTATCTCGGTCATCCTTATTCAATTCAGGACTGAGGAATGGATACCAGCAGGGGCCTTCCTGGTGGCTCAGATAGTAAAGCGTCTGCCCACAATGCAGGAGACCTGGATTCAATTCCTGGGTCAGGAAGATCCCTTGGAGAAGGAAATGGCAATCCACTCCAGCACTCTTGCCTGGAGAATCCCATGGATGGAGAAGCCTGATAGGCTACAGTCCATGGGGTTCCAAAGAGTCGGACACGACTGAACGACTTCACTTCACTTCATGATGATTCAAAGTCCCATCCAGGAATTTCCCTCAGCTAAAGGAATCTCCTTTGCGCAAGGCAGTGATCCTTTCCTGGGAGTAATGTAGTGTTCATCCCATGACTAGTCCTTGTGGACGGACATTTTTGCAACTGCTTGTTTGAGAGAATTCTGAGGAAATCCTCTGATGAGCAATACCACTGAGAAACAAAGGACACAAGGTGAGAAAGAGCAAGAGGTTGAATAGCCCGGCAGTGACGTTAGTCACTAATTCAAGGTGAACTATAGAGCATATAGAGGATGACTATGGGGAGATATTGGGGAAAAAGTCATATTTTAAGCAAAATCTCTGATTTTTATGAGAATAGCAAACCTATCCAAGAACAAACTCTCATAGGTTTATAAATTTGCTCATCTTTCTTAGAATCTGGGGTCTGTAGAATCTCAAAAAATAGCTGGCTCAACAGTGGGTAAGGACTGTGATGCTGTAACTAGAATCAGATAATACTCACTTTCTAAAAACCTTTTTGAGACTGTTATCATAGTTTCCAAATTTGAACTTTAGAGGAAGCCATAGGGTTGCTATTCATGGAATGCATACAAAATAAGCCAGACAGGCCATGGAGGAAGAGTCCAGCTGAATGATTTCCTCAGCAATGATCTTATCTATAAAAGCAATATTTTCCTTCTAGCCTACTTTTCTTTGACAAAATAATAATAATAATAATAATAAAAGTAAGTTCTAGTATTGATATTTGGAAGTTAACAGAATTTAATCTGAGTTTCATTCATTACGACTGACAATGGATGGTAAAAAATACCAAGAAAGATGCCATTTTCATTCAAACTGACAAATTCTTAGCCTTGCCTCTAAACTCAGACATTTCTCAACTGTCTGGCATATTCCTCCACCAAGATTGAATCTAATATATTCCTCTCTAGGAAGTTTAGGAGAAAAGTTACCCCATCATCTATGAATAAAGATATGCACATTCATTTCATACAGCTTCCTTCCTCTAGTGCAATTTGTTAGCCCATTCTAAACAGAAAGATATCTGTTATATTCTTAGAAAACCACAGTTCCATTCCATGCACCCCATAGTCCTTTTTCTTGCCTATGGTGATGGTTTTTAGTACTCATATCACAATGCCATATTTCTCTATCTCAAATAAATCATAAAAAGGAACAGAAAGGAAACCTTAATCAAAAAATCATTATTAGAAACCATTCAATCCATTTGAATAATTTGTAGGGAATAGGAATTTTCTCCTGCTGAGCAATAAACCTTAGACATATTCAAAGAGATCAGTAACTTTATGCTACAGTTCTATAATAGTACCATCAGGTCAAGAGAGTAGGTGCTTTGCTGGAAAATTACATGAAGAGACAATGATTCACCATCTTTTCGAAGAGCTAATAGAATACCAAAAAGGAAAGTGCTGTTTTATTTTTGAATTGTGTTTAGGTTATTTCAAGAAACTGATATTAACTTCCATAAAATATGCAGAATACTTGTCAGAGAAACTATACTATGAAAAGTACTTTAACTATGAGGAGTTCTTAGGAACAAAAAAGGAAAATTGTAGGCCAATAATTAATATTTCATGTGGTAGTTTCCCTAAGCTCTATAAAATTTAATAAAGAAAATTTTATAGAGCTTAAGGATAAGTCTCCACTTTGACAACTGTCAACAAGAATTTTACGACAATACGGAGCCAAGCTGTGAACTATTCAAGACCACAGACCTTGAAAAATCTCCTAAGTGCAAACTGCCCACTCAGGGCTGGGTACCCCACTGGTCTCCGAGCAGTCACTGTAAAGGCATGTCTGGTCATTTTCAGGTGATAATCTCCTTAGGGTTTTGGTTATTTCTAATGCAAGGAAGACTGGCACTGAAGGCTGGCACTCTTTCACCGAGAAGCAGATGCCCTATTAGAAGAACTCTCCTCAGGAAACTTTGGCCATGTCCTTTCTTAACTTCAGCTCAAAGGCATAGCTCTTCTCTGTCATGCATAAAGTGCAAATCACACAAAAATTTTCCTCTGTCACATATAAATCAAAACTAATGTGCAACCCCTTTCCCTCTAATTTACAACATGAGAAAATTCTATCCACCTCTTCCAATATAACCTGATTCATGTGTAGCCTTGTGTAAAACAGTGTTGTTGTTTTTTTTTTTCTTGTTTATTTTGTTTTTAACGCTGTCTTAATCAGGTTTTGAAATGCTGGTGAGAGACCAGTCAAGTTTTCTTCTTGATCATCTGATTAGATCTACACCTGTATCATTTACCTCTCACACTCAGGACCACTGTATACCAGCCTTAAACTTCCCAGATCAGGTATCAGACAACTAGGGAGTACCCCTTTGAGCCAAGTAAATATTCAAATTAATCAATCCAAGAACTTGAAAAACGTAGCTAACCTTACCCCACTGTGTGCACATAAGCTGCTTCCTATGATTTCAGCTTGCTCTTATTGAGTCCTTGGATAGACTCTCCTATTGTTTAGTCTAGGTGAGTAGCCCTTTCTCCTCTGAAATTGTAAGAAACAAATTGTTCTGCCTTCCATCCATCTGTGTATCATTGTGTTATGCCCAACAATCAAAGGAATCTTCAAAGCTTATGAAAAACCCTGTTGTCAGCATCTATAATCTAAAATTTAAAGGCATCCCTCCCCTTGCACATAATCTCCAGGTATTATCATCCAGTCTTCTAGTTCCAAATGAAATTCCCTTATGGTAAAAATAAATCACCTCAATTCAGTTCAGTCATTCAGTCATGTCCGACTCTTTCAGACCCCATGAACCGCAGTGTGCCAGGCCTCCCTGTCCATCACCAACTCCCAGAGTTTACCCAAACACATGTCCATAGAGTTGATGATACCATCCAATCATCTTATGCTCTGTCACCTCCTTCTCCTCCTGCCTTCAATCTTTTCCAGCATCAGAGACTTTTCCAATGAATCAGCTCTTCGCATCAGGTGGCCAATGTACTGGAGTTTCAGCTTCAACATCAGTCCTTCCAATGAACACCCAGGACTGATCTCCTTTGGGGTGAACTGGATCTCCTTGCAGTCCAAGGGACTCTCAAGAGTCTTCTCCAACACCACAGTTCAAAGCCATCAATTCTTCAATGCTCAGCTTTCTTTATAGTCCTACTCTCACATCCATACATGACCACTGGAAAAACCATAGCCTTGACTAGATACTCCTTTGTTGGCAAGTAATGTCTCTGCTTTATAATATGCTGTCTTGATTGGTCAGCAACTTTCCTTCCAAGGAGTAAGTCTCTTTTAATTTCATGGCTGCAATCACCATCTGCAGTGATTTTGGAGCCCAGAAAAATAAAGTCAGTCACTGTTTCCACTATTTCCCCATCTATTTGCCATAAAGTGATGGGGCCAGATGCCATGATCTCAGTTTTCTGAATGCTGAGCTTTATTAAGTATCACTCCCATTCAATAAATATTTACTAAACATTTATTATATGTCAGACACTTTACTAAGCAGAAAATGTAGCATTAAAAAGGAGATGCAGTTTCTGGTATGAAACAGTTTACAGTCTGATGAAGGAATTAGGGATTTACTATCAATACTCATTGCATTAGAGATATTATCTCTCTCCCCTAACTTGCTTCTTTGTAATTCCTAAACATCCCTATTTTATTCTCCTCCAAATTACATTTTATTCACTCATCTTCTTCATTAAAGAGATTTTTATAACCATCATTTTTATAAAATTTTAATAAAGCAGCACTGCTTTTATTTAAACCTCTGTGAACTTACTGTTCTGCTTGTATCTCATGATTTTTTTCTTCTTTCCTACATTTATTCATTTTTTATTATTTTTCTTCTGTCTTAACTATTATCCCTCTATCTCTACCTCCAGTGTTCAAATTTTGCAAGACCTCAAAAGATCAGTGTAAATGTCATTCCTTACAAGCCCTCATATTTACCTGAATGTTATACATTGGGGAGATTTTCTTCTTCTGAAAGCCAGTGTTATAATTTAGGTCATACACAGTACACTAGTTCCCTCTGTTTTACTGAGAATGTCCATGTGTGTGAGCATGGCATGTGGATGTGTACATGTCTTTCTTGTGTATCTATCTCTGTGGGCAAGATCTCTCTGCTCTTCCTTTCTCCTCTGTGGGAGATGTTCTCTGTGACAGCTCAATATTATATTTTCAATTTAGTGGTACATGGTACAATTTATTGAGAAAAAAGATATATGGCTCTCATTACTTTTTTTCACTTTATTCTGAGTCAGATTGTGTTCACAAATTAGAATTGGGAGATTGGAATTTGTTCCCATTAATCCTTATAGCTATATTTCACAGAAAGAGAATTTCTCTTGTGACCAATGTTGATCACTTATATGTGTCTCACTTATTTTGTTGTACCCCTTGTGTAACAGAAATTAGATGAAATAAATTTATATTCTGACTTGCTTCATAGCTTTTATGCTCCTTTTCCCATTGCCCACAAAAACTTTTTCTCTATTTGAATACATAAAATTAAATTTTAAATTTTTGATGTATCTACCCAGTGGAATGTTAGCTTCTGTTAAAACTGATGATTAGTAAGCTTGTGTTTCTTAAATACATATCATTTGTTTATGATATTATAACCAAAGGGATACATGAACTGTTACCATAATGTACTATGTTATAAAAATATAATTTAAATGTCTGAGGGAAGCATTTAGGAGAAAATACTCAAATGATATCAATAAATGTAAGAGTATTTGTGCAGTTTTTTTATGTCTTTTGCTAATATTAGAATATTAATGATGTGATATTACTTTTATATTTCTAAAACTAAAGTAATAGTGATGCACTCTCATTTTGAGAAATGGGCAAACTTCACTAGACCTTTCCATAAGAAAATAAAAGAAAGTAACATAATAGTTTCACTAAATTGGTCTTCAATACATGCCTATTTATAGAGGACATAGCATTTAAACTTACAGGTACAGGTACTCTCTTTATTCCAAGGCCTGGAATCTACACTGGCTTCCTATACTGAATGAATTCCTCAAATTGATTGCAACTAAAACTCCTGTTGATATTGTAGAGGACTCCAAGTAATCAGAATATATATGTGATATGACAAAAATATGCATCAAGTCTCAGCACCATAAAATTTTAGCATTAAACTACGGTGCTTATCTAGAAACCAGAATTTTTTTCTTGACTTATGTAAATGAATTTTAGATTGCCTCTAGCTCTGGTCAATTGACTACATACAAATCTGAAAGATTTCAGTAATATATATTCAAAGAAAGGAAAAAATATAACCATAAATGGCTATAACATAAATATAATAGCATATTTGATTAATAAATTGAAATTAAATGATAATTTTGAAATATATAGGAATACCATACCTGACATTATATCACTTCAGACAAATTTTCTTCAAAAATGTACCATACTTAGGGAATTCAATAAATTTTGATTAAAATAAACTGCTTAGTATTAAATGTTTGACAAATTATTTATTATAGCTTACTGTTAATGATGCTCCTCAGTTTACTTCAGTTCAGTTCAGTTCAGTTCAATCACTCAGTCGTGTCCGACTCTTTGTGGCCTCATGAATCACAGCACGCCAGGCCTCCCTGTCCATCACCAACTCCAGGAGTTCACTCAGACTCACGTCCATCAAGTCAGTGATGCCATCCAGCCATCTCATCCTCTGTCGTCCCCTTCTCCTCCTGCTGCCAATCCCTCCCAGCATCAGAGTCTTTTCCAATGAATCAACTCTTTGCATGAGGTGGCCAAAGTACTGGAGTATCAGCTTTAGCATCATTCCTTCCAAAGAAATTCCAAGGCTGATCTCTTTCAGAATGGACTCATTGGATCTCCTTGCAGTCCAAGGGACTCTCAAGAGTCTTCTCCAATACCACACTTCAAAAGCATCAATTCTTCAGCACTTAGCTTTCTTTAAAATCCAACTCTCACATCCATACATGACCACAGGAAAAACCATAGCCTTGACTAAATAGACCTTAGTTGGCAATGTCTCTGCTTTTGAATATACTGTCTAGGTTGGTCATAACTTTTCTTCCAAGGAGTAAGTGTTTTTGCTTTTGTTTTTGTTTTTAATTTCATGGCTGCAGTCACCATCTGCAGTGATTTTGGAGCCCCAAAAAATAAAGTCTGACACTATTTCCACTGTTTCCCCCATTTATTTCCCATGAGGTGATGGGACCAGATACCATGATCTTCATTTTCTGAATGCTGAGCTTTAAGCCAACTTTTTCACTCTCCTCTTTCACTTTCATCAAGAGACTTTTTAGCTCCTCTTCACTTTCAGCCATAAGGGTGGTGTCATCTGCATATCTGAGGTTAGTGATATTTCTCCCAGCAATCTTGATTCCAGCTTGTGCTTCTTCCTGTCCAGAATTTCTCATGGTATATTCTGTATATAATTTAAATAAGCAGAGTGACAATATACAGCCTTGACGTACTCCTTTTCCTATTTGGAACCAGTCTGTTGTTCCATATCCATTTCTAACTGCTGCTTCCTGACCTGCATATACATTTCTCAAGAGGCAGGTCAGATGGTCTGGTATTCCCATCTCCTTCAGAACTTTCCACAGTTTATTGTGATGATGCTCCTCAATTATTAACTACTTCTCATATCTTTTTTATCTTGTATAAGAAATAATCAGAAACATATAAAAATCTAAGAGTATACAATAAAAATAACTCTCAGTCAATTCTTCAGAACTTTCCACAGTTTATTTGATGATGCTCCTCAATTATTAACTACTTCTCATATCTTTTTTATCTTGTATAAGAAATAATCAGAAACATATAAAAATCTAAGAGTGTACAATAAAAATAACTCTCAGTCAATCCAGTCCTTTAATTTATCCCTTATTCTTTATATATATATATATACATACATACTCAGTATATACATACTCAGAAGAGCAAACAGTACACATTCCAGAGTCTGCTGATCTGAGAACTTAGGAAAGCCAGTGGTGTGAGTTCTAGTTTGAGGGTAAGGAAACACTGATGTCAAAGCTCAATGAGCCAGACTAAAAATTTTCTTTCTCAATCAGCCTTTCTGTTCTGTTCAGGCCTTCATTTGATTGGAAGAGGGCCATCCACATTAGAGAGGGCAATTGTCTACCAATTCCAGTGTTAATCCCATTCATAACCTTCTTACAAAGACATTCAGAATAGTATTTAACCAAATGTCTGGGCAAGCCATGGCCCAGGAGAGTTGACACATGAAAGGAAATATTCACAATGAAAATCTTCCTGGCTTCTAAATCCTTGACTATGACAATTCTTAAATTATCATCTTTGGAAAGCATTGGCTTTGACCATTATTTGAACATCGTTCATGACATCTGTTGCTGTTTAGTCCCTAAGTTGTGCCTGACTCTTTTGTGACCCCATGGACTATAGCCTTCTGGGGTCCTTTGATTTTCCAGGCAAGAATGCTGGGTGGGTTGCCATTTCCTTGACAATTGTGGCATTGTTGGCTTTGACCAAAAGTTGGAAACAGAATTTTTTACCCTGGCTTGTACCTTTAGGGCTACCAAATTCACAACTAGCTCCTAATTGCATTCTGGCTTTTTCTGATGCTGGCTACTGCTGGACAATGGCTCCAAAAGAACTGATACAGGGATTTCTATGCACCAATAAAATAATCTTAGCACAACAGTTTGACAGCTTACATAGCATTGAATATTATAGGCAATGGCACCCCACTCCAGTACTCTTGCCTGGAAAATCCCATGGATGGAGGAGCCTGGTGGGCTACAGTCCATGGGATTGTGAGGAGTTGGACACAACTGAGCAACTTCTCTTTCACTTTTTACCTTCAGGCACTGGAGAAGGAAATGGCAATCCACTCCAGTGTTTTTGCCTGGAGAATCCTAGGGATGGGGAAGCCTGGTGGGCTGCCATCTATGGGGTCACACAGAATTGGACATGACTGAAATGACTTAGCAGCAACAGCAGCAACCCAGTATTTACCATTTTTACTTCCTGTTATTAAAATTGCTATTTGGCAAAGTTGGAGCCTGAAAAAACCAACCAGAAAATTGAGTTTGAATTCTGAAAAAAAAAAAGTCATGTCCAATGTTATTAGGGAATTCATGTTGTGTTTAAACAGAAACCTTTATGAAGTTGGCTAAGTAGGTAGATCTCTGTAAACTTGACCCTTGAATACAGCACAGACGCACTTATATGTGGATCTTTTACAATAAATAACATACTGTGTGCTCAGTTGTTTCAGTTGAGTCTGACTCTTTGCGACCCTATGGATGGTAGCCCATCAAGTTCTTCTGTCCATGAAATTTTCGAGGCAAGAATACTGGAGGGGGTTGCTGTGCCCTCTTCCAAGCAATCTTCCCAACCCTTGGATTGATCTAGTCTCTTATGTTGCCTACTTTGGCAAGTGGATTCTTTACCACTAGCACCACCAAATACATACTACAGTACTATATTTACTCAGAAGGTTGAATTTGTGGATGTAGAACTACAAATATAGAGGGTCAACTATAAAGTGATACATGGATTTTCAGCTACACAAGGGGTAGGTCTCCAAAGTAAAATCTCTAAGTCGTGTCTGACTTTGCAACCCCGTGGACTGTAGCCTACCAGGCTCCTCCCTCCATGGGATTCACGAGGCAAGAATACTGGAGTAGGTTGCCATTTCCTTTTCCAGGGGATCTTCCCGACCCAGGGATCAAACCCAGTTCTCCCGCATTGCAGGCAGATGCTTTAACCTCTGAGCTACCAAGGAAGCTCAACATTTTTCAAGGATCAACAATATTACCAACTCAGAGTATGGGATTAATAGCATTATCATGGACCAATCACTCAAGATCATAAACAAGATCTAACCAACTCCACTATGGTGGACTGAAGTCCCAGTAAATAACTAAGTTTTGGTGGTACAGAATTGATGCCTTTGAACTGTGGTGTCAGAGAAGACTCTTGAGAGTCCCTTGGACTGCAAGAAGATCCAACCAGTCCATCCTAAAGGAGATCAGCCCTGGGATTTCTTTGGAAGGAATGATGCTAAAGCTGAAACTCCAGTACTTTGGCCGCCTCATGTGAAGAGTTGACTCATTGGAAAAGACTCTGGTGCTGGGAGGGATTGGGGGCAGGAGGAGAAGGGGACAACAGAAGATGAGATGGCTGGATGGCATCACTGACTCGATGGACGTGAGTCTGAGTGAACTGTGAGAGTTGGTGATGGATGCGGAGGCCTGGCGTGCTGTGATTCATGGAGTCTCAAAGAGTTGGAAACAACTAAACGACTGAACTGAACTGAATTTTAATTTAAAATTAACATTTAAAAACCAAGATGGATCTTGCAATATGCATGTTATAATTCATAAAAATATTAATAAATCATATTTAGACTTATAGAAAATACAGAATTATTTTTTTAGAAGTAAAGGTGCAGTGAATCACTGACTCTTATTTCTGTTTCTTGGTGAAATGAGTAGATTGGCCTTCCATATCCATTGATTCTGGATCCACAGATTCAACAAACTGTGGGTCATAAATATCCAAAAATGTTACAGAAAGTTCCAAAAACCAAAACTTTAATTTACTATATTTCAACAACTATTTATATGACATCTACTTTGTATTAGGTATTTTAAGTAGTATAGAGATAATTTAAAGTATACAAGAGGATATGCATAGGTTATGGTATCTATGGTGGTAGGCAATTTGTGTCCAGGAACTGATCCTCAGCAGATATTGAGGGACAGGTGTAGTTATAGTATGAAAATAATAATTTTAGTTAATTTGAAATCTTGATGGAGCATTTATTTTTACATTAATTTCTCCCTAAATCTAAGCAAGCAGCATGGTTTGCTTCAATTAACATAGTTTCTTCATTTTTGAGCTTAATCATCCCATGAAAACCTTTCTCTTTAGCTCTGAAATGTTACTTATCACTTCTAAAACACTTTTGGAAAGCAAAAGCAATGCATCTTGTAAACTCATTATTGCATTTGCTGATTGGAAGAACAGTTCCTAATTATAAGAAAATTTAAAAATTGCAGAGTAAAAATATAAATTAACTATGCATCTTTGTCAGCTTACAACAAACTACCCTTTTATCTGGATTAACTGAACTCTTCACTGCTTTATCCTTCTATTTGCTGTTGTTGTTTAATCTCTTAAGTCATGTCCAACCCTTTTGCACCCCTTGGACTGTAGCTCATGAGTTCTTCTGTCCATGGGATTTCCCAGGCAAGACTACTGGAGTGGGTTGCCATTTCCTTCTCCGGGCAATTTTCCTGATCCAAGGATTGAACTCACGTCTTCTGCTTGGCAGACAGATTACTTTACCACTGAGCCACTGGGGAAGCCTGCTTGCCCTTCTATAGCCAGATTGCTACATCTGTTCCAGTCTAATAAACTCATGTTTCAGAAGAAAATAAAGCAGTGAGAAGAAATATTAGGACAGAGATTTACTACTAGAACCTTGAAAATGAGTAGGCACTTAAAAGTTCAAAATCCCTTCTCTTTTTTGACCCTTAAAACAAACTTCTTAGGTAAGCAAGACAGGTATTTATAAGATTTCTTAGTATACAAATGAGATAGCAGAGAGTTCTGGACAGACTTCTGATTACAGTTAAGAGAAAGTCTTGTTTTTTTGTTGTCGTTGTTTAATTTAAATTCATTTATTTTAACTGGAGGCTAATTACTTTACAATACTGTATTGGTTTTGCCATACATCAACATGAATCCGCCACAAGTATATACATGTTCCCCACCCTGAACCTCCCTCCCTCCTCCCTTCCCATATCATCCCTCTGGGTCATCCCAGTGCACCAGCCCCAAGCATCCTGTATCCTGCATCAAACCAGGACTGGCAATTTGTTTCTTATATGATATTATACATGTTTCAATGCCATTCTCTCAAATCATCCCACCCTCTCCCTCTCCCACAGAGTCCAAAAGACTTCTATACATCTGTGTCTATTTTTCTGTCTCACATACAGGGTTATCATTATCATCTTTCTAAATTCCATATATTTTTGCATTAGTATACTGTATTGATGTTTTCTGGCTTACTTCACTCTGTATAATAGGCTCTAGTTTCATCCACCTCATTAGAACTGATTCAAATGTATTCTTTTTACTGGCTGAGTAGTACTCCATTGTGTATATGTACTACAGCTTTCTTATCCATTCATCTGCTGATGGACATCTAGGTTGTTTCCATGTCCTGGCTATTATAAACAGTGCTGCAATGAACATTGGGGTACACGTATCTTTCAGTTCTGGTTTCCTCAGTGTGTATGCCCAGCAGTGAGATTGCTGGGTCATAAGGCAGTTCTATGTCCAGTTTTTTAAGGAATCTCCACACTGTTCTCCATAATGGCTCTACTAGTTTGCATTCCCACCAACAGTGTAAGAGAGTTTCCTTTTCTCACCCTCTCCACCATTTATTGCTTGCAGACCTATGGATAGGTCTATGACTGGCGTGAAATCGTACCTTGTTGTGGTTTTGATTTGCATTACTCTTATAATGAGTGATGTTGAGCATCTTTTCATGTGTTTGTTAGCCATCTGTATGTCTTCTTAGGAGAAATGTCTATTTCTCCAATGCTAACAATCCTAAAATATTTACATTTTTCCTGTGTTGATGTTTGCATTGGTGGTGGGAAACAACAGTGGGTTAAGCTGCTGTGGCCTTATCACATATCGAGGCAAGAACACCCAACTGTATTCATATTTATTACTATGTTTTTGATGAAGCAATCAAAATTCACAATGTTTTAAGTTTCCATCCTTAAGTAAATTTTGTAAAAAATATTCTGTGTGATGAAATGATAAGTACAATTAAAACCATTTTTGGACACTCAAATTTGAAGATTGTCTTGAGGAACAGCAATTAATATGATGTACAGACTGACTTAACTGCTTTATTCATAGACTATTTTAACTTGAAAGAATAACTGATTACAAATCATAGTAATTGAAAAGTAGACTTTTGGCAGATATAGTCTTGAAAACAAACAAAGTAAGACAGTCAC
>SJYC01026460.1:0-24573 GCA_006408675.1 Madoqua kirkii
AGTGGTTGAGAATATGCCTTGCAAGGTAAGGGACCCCGGTCTGACCCTCAGTCCAAGGAAATCCCACATGCCACTGAGCAACTAAGTCTCTGTGCACTACTCCTGAACCTACACACTGTAAGTCCTGTGTTCCACAAGAGAAGCGACTGCAGTGAGAAGTCCGTGCACCATAACTGCAGAGTTGTCCCACTTGCAGCAACTAGAGAAAGCCTGCACACAACAACAAAGACAGTGCAGCCAAAAATAAGATAAGCAAATTTTAACAAAACTACAAAAGGAAAAAAGAAGACATTAATTATGCAATAATGAGTGTTAACTACACTGTGGCAGTCATTTTATAATATCAACACATGTCAAATTATGTTGTACAACTGAAACTAATATTATATGTACTATTTTAAACACATAAAAGGTACAGGTCCACTTAATACACACTACAGTACTACATGAACTCTGGTTGGTTGAATCTGCTGATGCACAACCACAAATTCAGATAATAGATGTAAGGATATAAGCAGATTTTTTATTGTGCCAATGTCTGTGACCCTAACCCATGCTTTGTTCAAGGATGAACTGTAATTAGCGACTTAAGCAAAGTTAAAAGACAAGGTTCAGTTCAGTTCACTTCAGTTCAGTCTCTCAGTCATGTCCAACTCTTTGTGACCCCGTGAATAGCAGCACGCCAGGCCTCCCTGTTCATCACCAACTCCCAGAGTTGACTCAGACTCAAATTCATCGAGTCCGTGATGCCATCCAGCCATCTCATCCTCGGTCGTCCCCTTCTTCTCCTGCCCTCAATCCCTCCCAGCATCAGAGTCTTTTCCAATGAGTCAACTCTTCCCATGAGGTGGCCAAAGTACTGGAGTTTCAGCTTTAGCATAATTCCTTTCAAAAAAATTCCAGGACTGATCTCCTTTAGAATGGACTGGCTGGATCTCCTTGCAGTCCAAGGGACTCTCAAGAGTCTTCTCCAACACCATAGTTCAAAAGCATCAATTCTTTGGCACTCAGCCTTCTTCACAGTCCAACTCTCACATCCATACATGACCACTAGAAAAACCATAGCCTTGACTAGACAGACCTTAGTAAGCAAAGTAATGTCTCTGCTTTTGAATATGCTATCTAGGTTGGTCATAACTTTTCTTCCAAGGAGTAAACGTCTTTTAATTTCATGGTTGTGATCACCATCTGCAGTGATTTTGGAGGCCCCTAAAATAAAGTCTGACACTATTTCTACTGTTTCTCGTGGCGTGATGGGACCAGATGCCATGATCTTCATTTTCTGAATGACAAGGTTAATGTACAAAATTTAATCATTTCTAAAAATACCAGTAAAGAACAAGAGAAATTTGAATTTTATATATATATATATAATATATATATTTTTATACTAAAAGATTAATTAATTAGATGTAAATCTAACAAAATACCTCCAAGATCTACATGAGAAAAATACAATGTCTCAGATAAAATGAATAAAAAACTAAATAAATGGAGAGATAGGAAGATTCAGTTTTGTCAAGATACCAATTCTTCCCAAAGTAATTTATATATTCAGTATAATTCCAATCAATATCCCAGAAAGTTTTTTGTGGTTATTGCCATACTGTATCTAAAGTTTATATGAAGAGGCAAAGGACTCAAAATAGCTCATATGACATTAAAGGAGAAGGACATAGTTGGAAGATTAACACTAATCTGACTTTATGTCTTACTATATAGCTATAGTACTGAAGGGGCTTCTTTGGTGGCTCAGATGGTAAAGCGTCTGCATGCAATGTGGGAGACTCAGGTTCGATTCCTGGCTTGGGAAGTTCCCCTGGAGAAGGAAATGGTAATCCACTCCAGCACTCTTGCCTGGGAAATCCCATGGATGGACGAACCTGATAAGCTACAGTTCATGGGGTCACAATATTGTTAAACAAATAGACATAGTTCAGTGGATCAAAATAAAGAGTTCCTAAATCAGTTCAGTTCAGTCACTCAGCCATGTCTGACTATTTGCGACCCCATGAATTACAGCACGCCAGGCTTCCCTGTCCATCACCAACTCCCGGAGTTCACTCAAACTCATGCCCATCGAGTCGGTGATGTCATCCAGCCACCTCATCCTCAGTCATCCCTTTCTCCTCCTGCCCCTAATCCCTTCCAGAATCAGAGTCTTTTCCAGTGAGTCAACTCTTCATATGAGGTGGCCAAAGTACTGGAGTTTCAGGTTTAGCATCATTCCTTCCAAAGAACACCCAGGGCTGATTTCCTTTAGAATGGACTGGTTCTATTTCCTTGCAGTCCAAGGGACTCTCAGGAGTCTTTTCCAATACCACAGTTCAAAAGCATCAATTCTTCAGCTCTCAGCCTTATTTACAGTCCATACATGACCAATGGAAAAACCATAGCCTTGACGAGATGGACCTTTGTTGGCAAAGTAATGTCTCTGCCTTTCAGTATGTTATCTAGGTTGGTCATAACTTTTCTTCCAAGGAGTAAGCATTTTAATTTCATGGCTGCACTCACCATCTGCAGTGATTTTGGAGCCCCCCAAAATAAAGTCTGACACTATTTCCACTGTTTTTCCATCTATATCCCATGAAGTGATGGGACCAGATTCCATGATCTTCATTTTCTGAATGTTGAGCTTTAAGCCAACATTTTCACTCTCCTCTTTCACTTTTATCAAGAGGCTTTTTAGCTCCTCTTCACTTTCTGCCATAAGGGTGGTGTCATCTGCATATCTGAGGTTATTGATATTTCTCCCGGCAATCTGGATTCCAGCTTGTGTTTCTTCCAGCCTAGCGTTTCTCATGATGTACTCTGCATAGGGGCGGCAGCCGGAAAGAGCTAGCCCATGTCCAAGGAGCAGCAGCTGGGTGGGTGCAGGAGGGCCTAGAGGAGCTACTCCACATTCAAGGTGAGGAGGGGCAGCAGTGAGGAGATACCCCTCATCCAAGTTAAGAAGCAATGGCTGTGCTTTGCTGGAGCAGCCATGAAGAGATACCCCACGTCCAAGGTAAGAGAAACCCAAGTAAGAAGGTGGGTGTTGAGAGAGGGCATCAGAGAAGGCATCAGAGAGGGCACACTGAAACCATAATCACAGTAAACTCGTCAATCTAATCACACTAAGACCACATCCTTGTCTAACTCAATGAAACTAAGCCATGTCCTGTGGGGCCACCCAATACGGGTGGATCATGGTGGAGAGGTCTGACAGAATGTGGTCCACTGGAGAAGGGAATGGCAAACTACTTCAGTATTCTTGCCTTGAGAACCCCATGAACAGTCCCTAAATTGACCTACATAAATAACTGATTTTTGACAGAGAAGCAAACGTCATACAATGGAGCAAAGATAGCCTTTTCAACAAACAGTACTAGAACAACTTGACACTCACGTGCCAAAGTAATAAAATGTAGACACAGACCTTCCACCCTTCAAAAAATTAATGAAACTTGTATCACAGAACTAAAGATAACATAGTATGAAACTTAAATGACATTGAGTATAGCAAAAAATGTTTTATATACGCAACAAAAACATTACCTGTGAAAAAAATAACATGAGCTGTCCTTCATTAAAGTTTTTAAAAATTAGGATCTACAAAAGACAATGTCAAAGGAATGAGAAAACAAACCACTATTGGGAGAACATTTTTGCAAAAGTCAAATCTGATAAAGTATTCTTTTCCAAGGTACACAAAGAGCTCAAAAAGCTTAGTAATAAGAAAGCAAACAACTTGATTTAAAACACCCGTCAAACATTTTAACAGAAACCTCACCAAAGAAGATATGTAGATACTAAGTATGGGAAACCTCAACCATATGTCATCAGAGAGATGCAAATTAAAACAACTGTAAGACAAGAATTCTCAGGATGGTGGAGTTGGAGGATGCAAGCTCATCCACTTCTTAAGAAAACATCAAAATCACAACTAACTGTTGAACAGACATTGACAATAGAACAGCTGAGATCTACCAAAAAAGGGTACCTTACTTCAAAAGACAAACAGGAGACCACAGCAAGATGGTAGGAGGGGCGCAATCACAATAAACTTAGCCCATCCCTAATGGGTGGGCAGTGCACAAAATGTAGCTTTGAACACTAGTCAGGTTTGATCACAGGCTTCCACAGGACTTGGAGAAATGGAGACTCCACTCTCAGGGGGCATACAAAAAGTCTCATGCACTCTAGCACCCAGGGTAAAAAGCAGTGTCCCCATAAGAGACAGAGCCAGACTTCCTGCTAGCACTGAAGGGTCTCTGGCAGAGGTGTAGGGTGGCTGTCGCTCACTGCTGGAACAAGGACACTGGTAACAACAGTTCTAGGAAGTTCCCATTGGAGTGACATCACCTGGAGGCCCCCATTAGCTCCAGCAAACACCCTGTTGGCTCCAGTGCTGTGTTGCCTCAGGCAAACAACAAACAGGTTGAGAACACAGCCCCATCCATTCAGCAGACAAGTAGTTCAGTTCAGTAGCTCAGTCGTGTCCCACTCTTTGTGACCCCATGAATCACAGCATGCCAGGCCTCCCTGACCATCACCAATTCCTGGAGTTCTCTCAGACTCATGTCCATCAAGTAAGTGATGCCATCCAGCCATCTCATCCTCTGTGATCCACTTCTCCTCCTGCCCCCAGTCCCTCCCAGCATCAGAGTTTTTTCCAGTGAGTCAACTCTTCAAATGAAGTGGCTGAAGGACTAGAGTTTCAGATTCAGCATCATTCCCTCCAAAGAAATCCCAGGGCTGATCTCTTTCAGAATGGACTGATTGAATCTCCTTGCAGTCCAAAGGACTCTCAAGAGTCTTCTCCAATACCGCAGTTTAAAAGCACTGATTCTTCTGCGCTCAGCTTTCTTCACAGTCCAACTTTCACATCCATACATGATCACTGGAAAAACCTTGACTAGAAGGACGTTTGTTAGTAAAGTAATAATATCTCTGCTTCAATATGCTATCTAGGTTGGAGATAACTTTTCTTCCAAAGAATAAACATCTTTTAATTTTATGGCTGCAGTCAACATCTGCAGTGATTTTAAATTCCAAAAAAATAAAATCTGACACTGCTTCCACTGTTTCCCCATCTATTTCCCATGAAGTGATGGGACCTGATACCTTGATCTTCGTTTTCTGATTGTTGAGCTTTAAGCCAACTTTTTCACTCTCCTCTTTCATTCTCATCAAGAGGCTTTCTAGTTCCTCTTCATTTTCTGCCAGAAGGATAGTGTCAGCTACATATCTGAGGTTATTGATATTTCTCCCAGCAATCTTGATTCCAGCTTCTGTTTCTTCCAACCCAGCGTTTCTCGTGATGTACTCTGCATAGAAGTTAAATAAGCAGGGCGACAATATACAGCTTGATGTTCTCCTTTTCCTATTTGGAACTAGTCTGTTTTTCCATGTTCAGTTCTAACTGTTGCTTCCTGAACTTCATACAGATTTCTCAGAAGGCAGGTCAGGTGGTCTGGTATTCTCATCTCTTGAAGAATTTTCCACAGTTTAATGTGATCCACGCAGTCAAAGGCTTTGGCATGGTCAATAAAGCAGAAATAGATGTTTTTCTGGAACTCTCTTGCTTTTTCCATGATCCAGCAGATGTTGGCAATTTGATCTCTGGTTCCTCTGCCTTTTCTAAAACCAGCTGGAACATCATGAAGTTCACGGTTCACATATTGCTGAAGCCTGGCTTGGAGAATTTTGAGCATTACCTTACTAGCATGTGAAATGAGTGCAATTGTGCAGTAGTTTGAGTATTCTTTGGCATTGCCTTTCTTTGGGATTGGAATGAAAATTGAACTTTTTCAGTCCTTTGGCCACTGCTGAGTTTTCCAAATTTGTTGGCATATTGAGTGCAGCACTTTCACAGCATCATCTTTCAGGATTTGAAATAGCTCCACTGGAATTCCATCACCTCCACTAGCTTTGTTCGTAGGCCCACTTGACTTCACATTCCAGGAGGTCTAGCTCTAGATGAGTGATCACACCATCATCATTATCCAGGTTGTGAAGATCTTTCTTGTACAGTTCTTCTGTGTTTTCTCGCCACCTCTTCTTAATATCTTCTGCTTCTGTTAGGTCCATACTTTTCTGTCCTTTATCAACCCCTTCTTTGCATGAAATATTCCCTTGGTATCTCTAATTTTGTTGAAGAGATCTAGTCTTTCCCATTCTGTTGTTTTTCTCTATTTCTTTGCATTGATCACTGAAGAAGGCTTTCTTATCTCTTCTTGCTATTCTTTGGAACTCTGCATTCAGATGCCTATATGTTTCTTTTTTCATTTGCTTTTTGCTTCTCTTCTTTTCACAGCTATTTGTAAGGCCTCCTCAGACAGCCATTTTGCTCTTTTGCTTTCTTTTTCATGGGAATGCTCTTGATCCCTGTCTGCTGTACAATGTATGAACTTCTGTCCATAATTCATCAGGCACTCTATCTATCAGATCTAGTTCCTTAAATCTATTTCTCACTTCCATTTTATAAGCATAAGGGATTTTATGTAGGTCATACTTGAATGTTGTAGTGGTTTTCCTTAATTTCTTCAATTTCAGTGTGAATATGGCAATAAGGAGTTCATGATCTGAGTATTTCTATATACTAACAACAAACATCAGAAAGAGAAATTCAAGAAATAATTCCATTTATCATCATATAAAAAATCATGAATTTACCTAGAAATAAAGCCATTCAAGTATACAAAAGACCTGTACCCCAAAAACTATAAGACACAGATGAAAGAAATTGAAGAAAGTCAGAATGGCCATCATCAAAATATCTACCAACAGTAAATGCTGGAAAGGATGTGGAGAGATGGCAATCCTTCTACACTGTTAATTTGTAAATTGGTACAGTCACTATAGAGAACAGTATGGAGGTTCCTTAAGAAATTAAAAATAGAGCTGTTATATAACCTATCAATCATACTTTTGGGTAAATAACCAGAGAACAACATGATCTGGAAGAATTCATGCACCCCAATGTTCACTGCAGCACTGTTTACAATAGGCAAGATGTGGAAGTAACCTAAATGTCCATGAACAGAGGAATAGATAAAGAAGGGGTGATTCATATATAGAATGGAATATTACTGGTGCATTAACAATGAAATGCTATTTGCAGCAACATGAATGGACCTAGAGACTGTCATACTGAGTGAAGAAAATCAGAGAAAGAAAGATAAATATATAATATCACTTAATGTGATAATCTCAAATAAATGATTCAAAAGAACTTAGTTATGGGATAGAATAGACTCACAGGCTTTGAGAATGAATTTGTTGTTCCTAGGTGGGGGACTGTTGGGGGAAGGGATAGTTAAGGGTTTGGAATTGATGTGCACACACTGCTATTTTTAACAGAAAACTCTGCTCAGTATTCTGTAACAATCTAATTGGGAAAAGAATTTGAAAAAGAGTAGATACATGTATATATATAACTGAATCACTTTGTTGTATTCCTGAAATTAATGCAATATTTTAACCAATATACTCCAATATAAAACTTAAAAATAATAAATACATACATATATCACTTAGAAATGAAAAATAAAGCTTCTCTTTCTAGCCCATTCATTCATGTATTTGTCTTATTTATCATTTATACCAGTTTAGACTCATGGATTCTTACCCAACGCTTATAGTCTTTTACTGTCATTACTTGTTTTGATGTTCAGATTATTGTGCGAACCTCTTCAAACTGGTTTCTCTGGTGTTTTGATATGTCCTTATCATTCTTTGAAGTTTTCCTTACTTGCTGGCATAAAAATATGCTCCATGTTCAACCTGTACTTTTCCTGCTCCAGCCCTGGAATTAGCCATCCTCCAAGGAGGCCTTGTTGTTATTGTTGCTGTTTTAAAGTAAATGATGGTTTTTAGAAACCAAGGTCTGAATAGTAAACATGCTTGTTGCCAAACAAACAAACAAACAAAAACCCTAAACTAAAAAAACAACTATAGAATACCACTACATACTTATTAGAAAAATCAATATCCAGGACTCTGTAAACAACAAATGCTGACAGAGAAGTTGATCATCAGAAACCCTCATTTACTGCCAGTGTTAGTGAAAAATTGTTCAGACATTTTGGAAGAGAGCTTGGTGGTTTATGATACAAGAAAATATATTCTTACCATTCAATACAACAATCAACCTTCTTAGTTTTTATCCAAAAGAATTGAAAATGTGTCTACATAAAAACCTGAGATATTTCTTCAGCTTTATTAATTACCAAAACTTGCAAGCAAATGAGATGTACTTTGTCTTCAAATGGAAAAAATAAAACCTGGTACATATCAAAACTTAAATAATATTTGACCCTAAGAAGAAATGAGCAATTAAGTCATAAAAGACATGGAAAAACCTCATGTGCATGTTCCTAAGTAAAAGAAGCCAATTTGAAACAGCTACATACTATTTGATTCCAACCAACTGACATTATAGAAAGGCAAAATTATGGAGACGATAAAAGGTTCATTGATTTTTATGGGTAGGCAAGGAGAGGTGGACAGGGAGAGCAGAGAGGATTTTTAGGGCAGTGTAAATACTCTGCATGGTGTCATAATGATACATAAATGTCATTTTGCATTTGTCCAAATCATTGCATTGATCACATCAAGAGTGAACAGTAAACCATGAAGTTTGGGTAGTTATGATGTGTCAGAACAGATATACCAATTTCAACAAATGTTCTGTTCTGGTGGGAGATATTGGTAATGGGAGAGGCAGTGCACCTGTATGTGATAGGCATTTGGGAAATCTGTGTTTTCCTTCTTAATTTTATGGAAAAATTACCACCACCCTAAAGTAATCAAATTAATTCTGAAAAAGCTATACATTTAAAGGATGATAGTTTTCTGAAATCATAGAACATCAGTCATGAAAATAAAGAAGCCCAATAAATCTTAAGCATGAGTTTAAGAAGAAACATATGAATGTGTCTAAATCAAACTGCAAATATCAAAGACAACTTAACATCAATTAGACAAAAAGATAAATCAAACTGACTTTCCAAACATAATAGTATAAGCAAAATGGAGGAAAACACTACCTTCATGGTGCTGAAAGAAAATATTAGGTGTCAACCTAATATTGTATACCTAGATTTCAAGAAGGTTGGTGAAGTAAAGACATTTTTAAACCAGTAAAAACTGAGAATTTATTATCACCAAGTTTTTACTAAAGGAATTTCCAATAGATGTCTTCAGCCAAAGGCATGAGAATTAAAGATGGATATTCTCAGAAGCTAAAGAAACACTGAACAGCAACAACAACAACAAAATCTGGTCAATGTTGCCTTATAAAAGCATAGTAATTCTTTTTTCCAAGATTGAAATTGAGAAAACTAAAATAATGAATAATATGTGGTACATAAAGATCAAAGTAATAGTGCCTTTATTTCCTCATAATACTTTATAGAAGAGAAATGAATTTCAATAATTTTAGAATTTTTAACCCTATAAAATCAAAGAATCAGAATAACTACTAAATGAATAAGTAAATAATGTAAATATCAGACTGACAAAGGGAAAATAATAGAATAAGACTTCCTATCTCTCAAAGAAAAAGAAGAAAACATCATCATCCAAAAAAAGGCAAAATAGGGCAACATGAAAGTGATAAAGTAGATTAATTGAAAGCACAAATTAGGATGGCAAAAATAAATAAAAATATATCAATACTGAAAAGTGAAAATTGGACTAACCACTCTGGTTAAAAGACAACTATTATCAAATTGTTTGACAGATTGGGTTCACCAAAAAGAGACTTTGACATGGACTTTATCACAAAATATATTTATTACAGAAGCCTTTATGGACAGCTCTAGAAGGTAGAGAAGAAATCTCGATTGGGCATTTCAAAGTTTAAACTTCAATGTAGACCCAATGCCATGCTTGGATTACACCACAGGAAGCACTAAAGTTAAAATGGCCCTTTTGGATTTTCTCCAGTTGAGTTGTGTTGTCCAGTTCTGTGTGATCGATCACCAGATTCAAGCCATCCTAGGAAGGGATGTTATCTTAGGTTCCCTGAAAACTAAAGGGCCTGACAAAATGGGTGCTATCTAATTATGGTTTTTATTGTCTAGTTATGGTTTTTATCTAGAACCTAGAGGAAATATAAAAGCAAAACAAAACAAACCCAAAAAAAGTCCAATAGAGTGAATCATAATAATCAATGAAATAGCTAGTTCTCTGGAAAGATTGATGATACTGACAAATTACCAAGACCAACAGAGAAAAGAGAAGAGACACAGACTACTGACATCAGAAATGAAACGGTATACAGCAGATTTTGCAGTATACTGCCGTCAATTTGGGGCTTCCTAGGTGGTAAAGAATCAGCCTGCCAACGCAGGAGACATAAGACAACTAAATTTCATCTGTGGATCTGAAAGATCCCCTGGAGGAGGGCATGGCAACCCACTCCAGTATTCTTGCCTAGAGAATCCCATGGGCAGAGGAGCCTGGCAGGCTATGGTCTATAGGGTCACAAAGAGTCAGACACAACTGAAACAACACGCACGCAGACACATTATCAACTTTACATACCTAAATTTAAGCAATTAAGACTGTGTGTGATTGGCAGAGGGATAGAAACCTAAACCATTGAAACAGAGCAGAGAACCAGATGGAGAGCCACAACAGTGTGCTTAACTGATTTTTAATAAAGGATCTCTGGCATTTCAACCAATGGTGATGAAGCCTGTAGATACCTGTGAAGGGTGGAGGTGGGGAACATTAACCTAAATTTCACATTTTATACAAAATTTAAATGAATCACAGATTTAAGTGTAAATGGGAAAACTATAAAACTTTTAGGGGAAAAAAAAAAGCAAACCAGGAGAAAATCTCCAGGATATAGGTCTAGGCAAAGAATTATAGATGACATCACTAGCATCATCTATACCTGAAAAAACAAATGACAAACTAAGATTAATCAAAATCAAGAAAGAAAAATATGTTTTCTGCAAAAGGCCCTGTTAAGATAATGGGAAGGCAAAATGCACATTGGTGAAAAATTTTTGAAAACCATATATCCAACAGAGGACTAATATCCAAAATATGTAAAGAACTCCAAATCTGAACAAGAAGAATAATAATCCAACAAGAAAACTGGCAAAGATATGAACAAACATTTCACCAAAGAAAATACACACGTGATAAATGAGCACAAGAAAAAGTGTTCCACATCTTAAGCCATTAGTGGAGTATATATTAAAACCACAGTGAGATATCACTGTGCACACATCAAAATAGTTAAAATAAAAATAGTGACAACACCAAATGTTAGCAGAGATGCAGAGAAACTGGATCATGCATATGCTGCTTTGGGGATTTTAATTTGGGAAACAGTTTGACAGTTTTTTTAAAAAATCAAACATGCATCTGCCATATAATCTGATAACTGCACTTTTTGGCATTTATCTCAGACAAAATAAAGTTCACACTAAAAACCCTCACTGATATTTATAGCAGGTTTATTTGAACCAGCCAAAAATGGGAAATAGCTAGAAGTACTTCAGCAAAATGAACAGGGAAAACAACTGTGGTATATCTTATCATGAAATATAACTTAGCAATAAAAAGGATTGAACTATTAATATAAGAAACAACCTAGAGACAAATATCCAGAGAAATATGCTGAGTGGAAAAGTTCATCCCAAAGGTTTCCTGACTCCACTTGCATAACATTCCTGAAATGAAAACACTCTAGAAATAAAAAAGAGATTAGTGTTTAACAGGGGTTAAGAATGGAGGAAGAGAGGGACTAAGGGGCGAATAAGGTACTGGGTGTAATTATGAAAAGGCATCATTAGTGAGGAAGGCAGCAACGATGCCCCTCAACCCCCAAACATATCCATGTCCTACTCTCTGAAAGCTATGAGTATAGTATACGACTGGGGAAGAAACAACCAGTGTTTCAGATAAAATCAAGAAATACCTGGAGTAGGAAATGGCAACACATTCCAGTATTCTTGGCTGGAAAATCTCATGGACAGAAGAGCCTGGTGGGCTACTTTCCAGTTTACTTCAGTTCAGTCCCTCAGTCATGTTCGACTCTATGTGACCACATGGACTGCAGTATGCCAGGTTTCCCTGTCCATCGCCAACACCCAGAACTTGCTCAAACTCATGTCCATCAGGTCAGTGATGCCATCCAACTGTCTCATCCTCTGTCACCGCCTTCTTCTCCTGCCTTCAATCTTTCCCAGCAGCAGGGGCTTATCAAGTAAGTCAATTCTTCACATCAGGTGGCCAAAGTATTGGAGTTTCAGCTTCAGCATCAGTCTTTCCAATGAATATTCAGGACTGATTTCCTTCAGGAAGGACTGGTTGGATCTTGCAGTCCAAGAGACTCTCAAGAGTCTTCTCTAACACCGCAGCTCAAAAGTATCAATTCTTCAGTGCTTAGCTTTCTTTATAGTCCAACTCTCGTATCCATACATGACTACTAGGAAAAAAAAAATAGCTTTGACTAGACAGACCTTTGTCAGCAAAGTAATGTCTCTGTTTTTTAATATGATGTATAGGTTTATCATAGCTTTTCTTCCAAGGAGCAAACATCCTTGGATTTCATGGCTGCAGTCACCATCTGCAGTGATTTTGTAGCCCCCTAAAATAAAGTCTTTCACTGTTTCCAAGGTTTATCCATCTATTTTCCAGGGAGTGATGGGATCTTAGTTTATTTGAATGTTGAGTTTTAAGCCAGCATTTTCACTCTCCTCTTTCACTTTCAACAAGAGGCTCTTTAGTTTCTCTTAACTTTCTGCCATAAGGGTGGTGTCATCTAAGGTTACTGATATTTCTCCCAGCAATCTTGATTCCAGCTTGTGCTTTGTCCAGCCTGTCATTTTGCATGATGTACTCTGCATATAAGTTGAATAAGCAGGGTGACAATATACAGCCATGATGTACTCCTTTCCTGATTTGAAACCAGTCTGTTGTTCAGTGTCCAGTTTCAGCTATTGCTTCTTGACCTGCATGCAGATTTCTCAAGTGGCAGGTCGGGAGGTAGTCTGATATTCACATATCTTGAAGAACTTGCCACAGTTTGTTGTGATTGACACAGTTAAAGGCTTTAGTGTAATCAATAAAGCAGAAGTAGATATTTTTCTGGAACTCTCTTGCTTTTTTGATGATCCAAATGCTACTGCTAAGTCACTTCAGTTGTGTCCGACTCTGCAACCCCATAGACAGCAACTTACCAGGCTCCCCTGTCCCTGGGGTTCTCCAGGCAAGAACGCTGGAGTGGGCCACCATCTCCTTATCCAATGTATGAAAGTGAAAAGTGAAAGTGAAGTCGCTCAGTCGTGTCTGACTCTTGGTGACCCCATGGACTGCAGCCTATCAGACTCCTCTGTCCATGGGATTTTCCAGGCAAGAGTAATTGAATAGGATACCATTGCCTTCTCCAACAGATGTTGGCATTTTGATCCCTGGATCCTCTGCCTTTTCTAAATCTAGCTTGAACATCTGGAGGTCCACAGTTCATGTACTGTTGAAGCCTGGCTTGGAGAATTTTGAGCATTACTCTGTTGACATGTGAGATGAAAGCAATTTTGCAGTAGTTTGAACATTCTTTGTCATTGCCTTTCTTTGGGATTGGAACGAAAACTGACCTTTTCCATTTCTGTGGCCACTTCAGAATTTTCCAAATTTGCTAGCATATTGAGTGCAGCACTTTCACAGCATCATCTTTCAGGATTTGAAATAGCTCAACTGGAATGCCATCACATCCACTAGCTTTGTTTGTAGTGATGCTTCCTAAGACCCACTTGACTTCACATTCCAAGATGTCTGGCTCTACATGAGTGATCATACCATCATGATTATCTGGGTCTTGAGGATGTTTTTTATATAGTTCTTCTGTGTATTCTTGCAACCTGTTAATATCTTCTGCTTCTGTTAGGTCCATACCATTTCTGTCTTTTATTGAGCCCATCTTGGCATGAGATGTTCCCTTGGTATCTCTAATTTTCTTGAGGAGATCTCTAGTCTTTCCTATTCTATTGTTTTCTTCTATTTCTTTGCATTGATCACTGAGGAAGGCTTTCTTATCTCTTCTTGCTGTTCTTTGGAACTCTGCATTCAAATGGGTATATCTTTCCTTTTCTCCTTTGCTTTTTGCTTCTCTCCATTTTATAGCTATTTGTAAGGCCTCCTCAGACAGCCATTTGCTTTCTTGCATTTCTTTTTCATGGGGATGGTCTTGATACTTTTTCCTGTACAGTGTCATGAACCTCTGTCCATAGTTCATCAGGCACTTTGCCTATCAGATCTAGTCCCTTAAATCTATTACTCACTTCCACTGTATAATCATAAGGGATTTGATTTAGGTCATACCTGAATGGTCTAGTGGTTTTCCTACTTTCTTCAATTTAAGTCTGAATTGACAATAAGGAGTTCATTATCTGAGCCACAGTCAGCTCCCAGTCTTATTTTTGCTGACTGTATAGAGTGTCTCCATCTTTGGCTGCAAAGAATATAGTCAGTCTGATTTTGGTGTTGACCATCTGATGATCAATACTATCTGGGCTACTGTCCAATGGGTCACAAAGAGTCAAACACAACTGAGCAATTAAGCTGCAACAGCATCTGTGGCTTTTAAATGTGGAAGAAAAATACAGAATAGAGTCTGAATGATGTGATAAGAGGAAGATTGCAAAGGACAGTGTTGGCTATGAAGATGTAAGGAGGCTGAGAGCCAAAGAATGCAGACAACATCTCAAAGCTTGAAAAGTTAAAAAAAAAAAAAAAAAAAGGATTTTCCCCTAGATACTCTAGCTTTGATGACACCTTGATTTTATCCCCATTTGACTCATTTCAAACTTCCAGCCTCCAGAACTGGAAGATAAGAGATTGGTGTTGTTTTAAGCCACTAAGTTGTTTTTTCTTTTTATTTTCTCCTTTCCTTCTTTCTTTCTAACAGTAGCTACTCTTGTAATAATCTTGATTGTTATCTGGAAAATTTGGAAGATGTTATTATTGGGGGAAACATGGATGAAGAGTAAACAAAATTTCACATGTGAATTCACAGTTATCTCAAAATAAGGTTTAATTAAAATACATATAAGTTCTTCTTTCTTTAAAAATTTAGAATCATTTAATTTTAAAATATTATTGATATTTTGTCTTTGTTTTACACCTTACTTTTTCATTTAAAAATAATTTTGAAGCACATATTTTTAAAAGCTAAGCCACAGCATTAAGATAATGATCATAGTCCTGATATCAAAGTATTTTTTCATTAACAGTAACTTCAGCTTCATAATGAGATACTGGATTGCTTTAAGACTGTATTCTGTATAGAGAAGTACTATAATGTATAATGTGTGAACTGAGCTCTGGAATTGGATGTGTTCAAAACCAGTCTCAGCAACTTACTGTATAGCCTTGTGCAAATTACTTAAACTTCACAAAGCTCAATTTTCTTACCTACAAACTGGGGATAATTAAAGGATGCCCTGTAGTGTTTGCTCATGTAAAGTGTTAATAAAGGACAGAGTGTTTTTTTTTAATTGAAACGCACTGCATTTGTGTTTGTATCAGATGTAATTTAAGGGTATAAAGTATAAAGTGTTCAAAATTTTAAGTATCTGAAAGTGAATAAAAATCTTTATGCACTAAAGCATGCTTACTCAGTAAAAAAATTTCAGTTTGTGTGGTCCACATCAAAAAGTGCTTAGTAAGTATCCCCAGAAGGCCTTTTCCTAATTTATCTTTTCCATAGTAAAAAGGCCAAATGATTTAGGACAGTTTGAAAGTGACTTTTGACTTAATGACAGGTAAAATGATTGACATAGATCTGTACAAGGGCTCAAAAATAGGATTTTCTGTTTATTTTTCAGATATATTCAAATTTTCTGATTTAAAAAGAAGTTTCATTTTTCCAGCTGGGTATGACTTCTTCAGAGATCAAGTAAAACCTATTTCCTGCTAAAAAGAAGGCAAATTGCAGGCTATCTCCAGGGAGACGAAAGGCACTTGAGATTCACATACTTGTTTGAATATTAAATATCATTTTAGGAAATAAAAGCTACCTATTTAACCTTAATTCTAATTTATACAGCTATAAATTAGGTTCTAAGCTTTTTCAAAATATAAGTACAACTCTTTGAAGGTTCCTCTGAGAAAGAAAAAATACAATGTGCAGTAATTTGATTTCTAGGCTCTCTTTATGAATTCATAAGGTAAGTGCTAGTGGATTTACTGGATGATATATAGCTCCACGGGGCATCATTATCACATATTCAAAACAGAGTAATGAGCACCTGCAAACCAGTTCTTGCCTTTGAGATAAGGGTGAGGAGAGTTACGTGAGAGAGAATCTAATTGAAAATTAATTATTTCACCCTGTTTTTCACAGAGATTAAGCAAAGGGAAAAACAAAGTTCAGTGAGTTGGATAAAACCAGGTAAAATGAGAGAGTTGCTCACCCTGTATTGTAGACTTGAGTCTATAAATAACATTGTGGATGTGCCTAATCACAACAGGGTGGACCAGTGGTTTTGGTACTCCTCTCTGGTACTCCTGGAACACAGACATCTCACTATTTGCAGTGGACTCCACCTACATCAAAATTAATATTTTTCCCAGGTTGGCAAGATGTTGATTGTTGTTTAAAATCACTGTTTCCCATGTCTCCCGCATGGCAGGTGAATCTTTAACCACTGAGCTATTGGGGATGGTTTCAAGCTCTTAAAACCCATCAGCAGCTGTAAACAAGAAAATTTGTCAGTGTAACAGGATAAGAAGGTGGAGTATAATTATACATTTTTGAGGCAAAAAGAGAGGTGGCAATTATAGAAGGAAAGTGATTGAACTTTTACATATTAAAATATTCAGAAAACTTATATAACTTAAGAGTCTGCTGATAATGCAGATGAATGAATGAAGATAATCCTCCCACATGGTACTAGTGGTAAAGTGCCTGCCTGCCAACATAAGAAACGCAAGACACGACTTTCTCCTTGAAAGAAAAGCTATGACAGACCTAGACAGCATATTAGAAAGCAAAGAAATCACTTTGCCAGTAAAGGTCCAAACAGTCAAAGCTATGTTCTTTCCAATAGTCATATATGGATGTGAGAGTTGGACTATAAAGAAAGCTGAGCACTGAAGAATTGATGCTTTTGAACTGTGGTGTTGGAGAAGACTCTTGAGAGTCCCTTGGACTGCAAGGAGATCCATCCAGCCAATCCTAAAGGAAATCAGTCCTGAATATTTATTGGAAGGACTGACACTAAAGCTGAAGCTCCAATATTTTGGCTCCTGATGTGAATAAATGACTCATAGGGAAAGCCTCTGCTGCTGGGAAAGACTGAAGGCAAGAGGAAAGGGGAACGACAGAGGATGAGTTAGCTGGATGGTATCACTGCCTCAATGGACATGGGTTTGAGTAAACTCTGGGAGTTGGTAATGGAAGGGAGGCCTGGCATGCTGCAGTGCATGGGGTCACAAAGAGTTAAACATGACTGAGAGATTGAACAAAGAGATGGTGGTTCGATCTCTGGGTTGGGAAGATCCCCTGGAGAAGGAAATGGCAGCCACTCCAGTATTCTTGCCTGGAGAATCCCATGGACGGAGGAGCTTGGTGAGCTACACTCCATGCGGTTGCAGAGTCAACTACAACTTAGTGACCGAAACTTTCACTTTCTTTCTACATCTGTATTAAGATAAAATATAATTAGATTACTGTGGATGGACATGGGCAATGGTGGATTAAGGGCAACAGTATACATCCATGAAGTGTAAATTGAATACAAGATGAAAATAGAGCTACATTATCAATTACTTTTGCTATATTTTTGACCTTGCTGGCTTAGACATATCCTCTCCTTCTTTATTCTGTAAAAGATAAAGAAAAGAGCACGATAAAGTCTCTGAACACTAGTAAGTCTATTTTTTAAATTAATTAATCTGTTTTAATTGGAGGCTAATTACTTAATATTGTGTTGGATTTTGTCATACATTGTCATGAATCAGCCATAAGTGTACATGTGCCCCCCATCCTGAGCCCCCTCTCACCTCCTGCCCCATGTCGTCCTTCTGAGTTGTCCCAGTGCATTAGGTTTGAGTGCCCTGTTTCATGCATCAGACTTGGACTGGCAATCTATTTCACATAGGGTAATATACATGTTTCAACGCTATTCTCTCGAACATCCCACCCTTGCCTTCTCCCATAGAGTCCAAAAATTTCTTCTTTATATCTATGTCTCTTTTGCTGTCTCACATATAGGGTTGTTGTTACTATCTTTCTAAATTCCATATATATGTGTTAGTATACTGTATTGGTGGTTTTCTTTCTGATTTACTTCACTCTGTATAATAGGCTCCAGTTTCATCCACTTTATTAGAACTGATTCAAATGTGCTCTTTTTAATAGCTGAGTAATATTCATTATGTATATGTATCACAGCTTTCTTATCCATTCATCTGTGGTTGAACATCTAGGTTGCTTCCATGTCCTGGCTATTATAAACAGTGCTGCAATGAGTACTGGGGTACACGTGTCTCTTTCAGTTATGGTTGCTTTGGTGTGTATGCCCAGTAGTCGAATTCTTGGCTTGTGTGGCAGTTCTATTTCCAGTTTTTTAAAGAATCTCCACATTGTTCTCCATAGTGGATGTACTAGTTTGCATTCCCACCAACAATGTAAGGGAGTTTCCTTTTCTCCACAGCCTCACCAGCATTTATTGCTTGTAGACTTTTGGATTGTAGCCATTCTGACTGGCATGAGATGGTACCTCATTGTGGTGTTAATCTGCATTTCTCTGATAATGAGTGATGTTGAGCATTTTTTAATGTGTTTGTTAGCCATCTGTATGTCTTATTTAGAGAAATGTCTATTTAGCTATTTGGCCCATTTTTTTGATTGGGTCATTTATTTTTCTTATACTGAGCTGCATGAGCTGCTTGTATATATTTGAAATTAATTCTTTGTCAGTTGCTTCATTTGCTATTATTTTCTCACATTCTGAAGGCTGTCTTTTACCTTACTTATAATTTCCTTCAGTGTGCAAAAGTTTTTAAGTTTAATTAGGCCCATTTGTTCATTTTTGCTTCTATTTCCAATACTCAGAGGATCCTGCTGTGGTTTATGTCAGAGAGTATTTTGCCTATGTTTTCCTCTAGGAGTTATAGTTTCTGATCTTATGTTTAGATCTTTAATCCATTTTGATTTTATTTTTGTGTATGGTGTTAGAAAGTGTTTTAGTTCCATTCTTTTACAGGTGGTTAACCAGTTTTCCCAGCACCATTTGTTAGAGATTATCTTTTCTTCATTGTATATTCTTGCTTCCTTTGTTAAAGATAATGTGTCCATAGGTGCGTGGATTTATCTCTGGGCTTTCTATTTTGTTCCACTGAACTATATCTCTGTCTTTGTGCCATTTCCATACTGTCTTGATGACTGTAGCTTTGTAGTATAGTCTGAAGTGAGGCAAGTTGATTTCTCCAGTTTCATTCTTCTTTCTCAAGATTGCTTTCACTCTTTGAGGTTTATTATATTTACATAGAAATTGAAAAATTATTTGTTCTGGTTCTGTGCAAAATACCGTTGATACCTTGATAGCCATTGAATTGAATTTGTAGACTGCTTCAGGTAGTATACTCATTTTCATTATATTGATTCTTCCAAACCATGAACGTGGTATATTTCTCCATCCATTTGTGTCATCTTTGATTTCTTTCATCAGTGTTTTATAGTTTCCTATATATAGATTTTTTTAGGTAGATTTATTTCTAAGTATTTTATTCTTTTAATAAGCCTATTTTTAAGATGGAACTCTTTCTGTATTCTCAGGCTGGCCCATAATTCAGGGAATCATTACAGGGAAAGCTCAGTTAAAGTTATCACAGTAAACTCAACTCTGCTCTAAAACTTTCAAGGTAACATTTACCCTTGGAGAATATTATTTATAGTAAAATAGGTACAGTAATTTACAATAAAACATACAATATGTTCCACATTGAAACATTCTGTATGGTGACCATAAAAGTCTGAGGGGTTAGAGAGATTTGCTGCACTTATGATTTGCGTGTATTTGCTTCCAGTGCACTTTGAAGACATTTTCCTGGTGAAGAATAAGAGCCATATAAATACAAAACACTATGTTTCTTGGCCCTTGTTATATTTAAGCAGGAAGCGTATTCTTATGAAGGATAATACTAATTTTGGAGCTAGCCTATAAGTAAAGCTAAAAATTATCCAAATATAATCACCTTCTATAATTTACTCATCCAAATTTTCAATACTAACTACGTGCCAGAAACCATTACAAGGAGATGGATATTCAGTGAGCAAAGCAAAGAATTACCATGGACTTACATTTCAATGGGAGGAATACATTAACAAAGAAATATATACCATGTTACTTGATAATAAGTGCCAGGAATAATAATAATGATATTAGTAAGAAAAATAATAATAGTTATAAACATTCATACAATACTTACGATATGCCAGATATTGCTAATGTTCTTTTAAAATATTATTCTTTTTAGACTATTTGAAAGATATTATTAGTATTCTCGCTTTATAGATATAAGAAATACACAAAATTACTTGGCCAAGTTAATAGTTATTAAATGGCAGTGTCCAATCCAAGGAGATTGGGTCCATATTTTGTGGTAAATAAGAGTAAAGCAGAGTAAAAGGAATTAAGAGTGGTAGAGCATGTACTATTTTATGTAACATGATTTTGGAAGATCTCCCTAAGTGACCAGATATTTGGTCAGATATATGAAAGGAATGGACATCCCAAATGGTACTTGGGGTAAAGAACCTGCCCATCAATGTGAGTGGTACTTGGGGTAAAGAACCTGCCCACCAATGCAAGTGGTACTGGGGTAAAGAACCTGCCCACCAAGAGACATGGGTTTGAGCCCTGGGTCAGGAAGACCCCCTCGAGGGAGGCATGGCAACCCACTCCAGTATTCTTGCCTGGAGAATCCCATGGACAGAGGAGCCTGGAGACTATAGTCCATAGAATTGTACAGAGTCAGACCCAACTAAAGTGACAGCACACATGCATGCATGCATGAAATAGATAAGAGCAAGCCATGAAGAAGTGGAAGTCATATCGGAGGTAGAGAGAAAAATGTTAGATGCTGAAGTCAAAGAGTTAATTGGTAAAAAAGAAAAGAAAAGAAAAGAATAGAGTTAATGGGTAGAGACTATAAGAGTCACATCATGTGGGTCTTAGAAGTCTTTGCAAAGCATCTTGAATGAATAGAGAGTTGTTACAGTTTTGAAGAGAAAGGTAACATTATCCAACTAAGTTTGAAAAGACCAGCTTGCATGATTACGTAGACAAGAGACAAATATGGAAGTAGTAAGACTGGTAAGAAGGCCATAACAGCAATTCAGGTAAGAGAGAATGGTTTGTGTTGGAGTGATAGCAGTGAAGGAGAGAGGGTAAGAAATGGTCAGGTTCTCGATAAATTTTAAGGCCATACTAATAAGATGTATTGAAAGAATGGATTTTTAAAGAGAGAGACAGTAGTCCAGAAACTCTAAACGTTTTGCCTTTAGAAATGAGGGAAATGGAGGCATTTTTTTTTTATTGGTATATGGAATAATCGATGAGGAAAAAGGTTCAGATGTCTATTTTGGAAATATTGATGTTGACAGGATAACTGGATATGCCAGAGGACACGCTGATTGAGTTTTGTATTTTTTAGTCTGGAGGGCAGAAGAGACAATGAGGTTGGGGTTCATAAATTTGAAATCTATCAATATATAAATTCTATTGAAATTCATGGGATAGGAAGGTAAATGTAGATAGAGAAAATTTAAAATTTTATTATGGTAGATGTTATGTTTACATGGAAAGAATTAAACCAGTTCGTAATTTAGGAACCAGCTGACTAGCAGATGGTTGTCCATGTCTGAGAATAATGGAGAGGAGGGAAAGCCTTCTTTACTTGTCTGAAAACTTCTAGCTACCATAGCACTTTATAGGAAAGCATGGTTGTTGTGGTGTCAACAGAAGAGCATCTTCTGCCCCACCGTAAAGATGATAGCAGTGGTGGTAATCTTCACACAAAGTAACCTTTGCTGTAGAATCAGACCTGAAAGAAAAGGTTTCTTTTCCAATATATTCCTATGTCAATAGGATAATATAGATTGAGTCAAGGATGTAGGCAAGAAAGTCTTTCAGTTCAGTTCAGTAACTCAGTTGTCTCCAACTCTTTGAAACCCCATGAATCACAGCATGCAAGGCCTTCCTGTCCATCACCAACTCCCACAGTTTATCAAGTCAGTGATGCCATCCAAACATCTCATCCTCTGTCATCCCCTTCTCCTCCTGCCCCCAATCCCTCCTAGCATCAGAGTCTTTTCCAATGAGTCAACTCTTCGCATGAGGTGGCCAAAGTAATGGAGTTTCAGCTTCAGCATCAGTCCTTCCAATGAACACCCAGGACTGATCTCCTTTAGAATGGACTGGTTGGATCTCCTTGCAGTCCAAGGGACTCTCAAGAGTCTTCTCCAACACCACAGTTCAAAGGCATCAATTCTTCGGCACTCAGCTTTCTTCACACTCTAACTCTCACATCCATACATGACCACTGGAAAAACCATAGCCTTGACTAAGCAGACGTTTGTTGGCAAAGTAATGTCTCTTCTTCTGAATATACTATCTAGGTTGGTCATAACTTTCCTTCCAAGGAGTAAGCATCTTAATTTCACGGCTGCAATCACCATCTGCAGTGATTTTGGAGCCCAAAAAAATAAAGTCTGCCACTGTTTCCACTGTTTCCCTGTCTGTTTCCCATGAAGTGATGGGACCAGATGCCATGATTCTTAGTTTTCTGAACGTGGAGCTTTAAGCCAACTTTTTCACTCTCCTCCTTCACTTTCATCAAGAGTCTTTTTAGTTCCTCATCATTTTCTGACATAAAGGTGGTATCATCTGCATATCTGAGGTTATTTATATTTCTCCCAGCAGTCTTAATTCCAGCTTGTGCTTCTTCCAGCTCAACGTTTCTTATGATGTAGTCTGCATAGAACTTAAATAAGCAGGGTGACAAGATACAGCCTTGACATACTCCTTTTCCTATTTGGAGTCTGTTGCTCCATGTCCAGTTCTAACTGTTTCTTCCTGACCTGCATATAGGTTTCTCAAGATTTAGGAAGAGTAATTCCAAGAAATGACCCTATTTTCTATAGAATTGGCAAAGCAATGGCTAGATCCACTATAATATAGAATGTTTTCATAAATTCAATAATTGCAAGTCTATAACATTGTTTGCAGTTAACACAAATTTTTTAGTGTTTGATTTCTATAGTTCAAAATTTTCATTTCTACTGATTTTTATTTCTTGCATAAGTTTTTTGCATACTCTAGTTCATATAGTTTTCTAACTCTTTGTAGACAATGTAGAAAGGTAGAAAGACATTAGCTAATATTTAAGATTTCCTAAATTGGTATGTGCTACACATTGACATTTTTGTCCTGTTTAAATATTCTCTGTTCATTAGTTCATTTTTCAAATAAAATAGAGACCCAGAGGTAGAACAATTTTTATGTAGTTTCTGGGTTTATTCTCTGTCTGGATAATAGCATACAACAATAGAACATTTTGTTGCTGATAGTCATTGGAAAAATCCAAGAGGGGAAAGAACCAATTACAGACCTCCACTTTACCTGTCTACATTGTTGCAATGCACATTTATAAGTTGCTCATTTTTATTTTTAACACTTGCGAAGAAAGTGGAAAAGCTTCAAGTTTCTGGGCATGTAAAGTGTGATGGCTCTCTAGTAAATGGCCCATTTACCTGTAGCCACCGAAGGAAACTCTATGCTACATAAAAATCCCTTCATTCTAACAGAGCTTCAAGTTATTGAATATCTTTCTGCACTAGTCTCTTTTTTTAGTGTCCAGGCAACATTATCTATAAAGATGTTATCTATTAGTCATAAACTGGTGTGAAGTGCCAGTTACTCAGTCACGTCTGACTCTTTGCAACCTCAGGGACTATGTAGTCCATGGAATTCTCTAGGCCAGGATACTGGAGTGGATAGCCATTCCCTTCAAGGGATCTTCCCAACCCAAGGCTTGAACCCAGGTATCTTGCATTGCAGGTGGATTCTTTACTAGCTGAGTCACAAAAGAAGCCCAAGAATACTGGAGTGGGTAGCCTATCCCTTCTCCAGCAGATCTTCCTGACCCAGGAATCCAACCAGGGTGTCTTGCATTGTAGGGGGATTCTTTTATCAGCTGAGCTACCAGGGAAGCCAGAATTGAGGTAAGAAAAAGAATTCAAAAGAAAGGAAAAGGAAGAAACTAATATAGAGGCGGAAAAAGTTGGTTTTGTAGTACTTGTTCTGATACTAATAGTGTGATCATGAAAAGGTCAGCAAACTCCATTAATTTAACAAAATAATCTGCTTAATGGGGTGTTAGAGAGAATATATAAAACTTTAAGCATAATTTTAAAATGCTGCATAAGTTTACTTAGGATATAGTGAAGTAATATACATAAATTATTGCCTTAATAATAAAAGCTAATTTTTTAACCAGTATATTATGTACCTCCTTTAAATTTGTTAAGTAGCTTACACATTTAGAAATAACCTTGCT
>SJYC01026461.1:0-16927 GCA_006408675.1 Madoqua kirkii
TTGTTAAATTAAGAACTAAAAATTTTTATGTTTCATTTAGAAACTGCATTAAATGCTATAATTTTATTTCAAATTTTATGAAGTTACCTGTGTTCAGAGTAAGCCAAATAAGACTGATTATTGCCCAAAAAAAAGATATCTATTCATGTTATTAGTAAAAGCAACTACTTATTTATTTAAAAATATATAAAGAAGACAATTGAGGTAATACACATAAACTTAATCTAGCCCTTCAAGAAATGGGCAGTCTTCTTTTGAAGAACTGCAAAATGAAGCAGAAAGCAGAAAATTTTTATAGGATAAAGAATAAAGAACAGAAAAGAGAAGAGCAGAAAATATCTGATTGATTGGAGCCACATAGTCAATCTTGTTTGGCATGAGAAGGCCCAGAGTTGACTTGTCAATGGGGATTGGCTGACTGTATATGCTGAGGTTTAGGTCAAATGCGGCACTTTCCGGGAAGTGGAAGTTATTTAAGTTTCAGTTTACTGACATCACCCCAGGCAGAAGCAGCTCCACCTTGGGCCTAGAAATTTACTTCAACTACTATTTAGCAACTTTTAAAAACTGGGACAACAGGGACTTCTCTGGTGGCTCAGTGGTAAACAATCTGCCTGCTTATGCAGGAGACACAGGTTTGATCCCTGATCTAGGAAGATCCCGCATGACATAGAGAGACTAAGCCTGTACTCCAAAACAGTTGAGCCTGTGCTCTAAGGCTTGGAAATTGCCACTACTGAATCCACATCCACAGCTACTGAAGCCCATTCACCCTGGAGCTTGGGCTCTGAAAGAGAAGAAACCAGAGCAAAAAGAAGTCTGTATGAAATGGAATAGCCCCCGCTGTCTGCAACTAGAGAGAGATAAGACCTCCAGCAACAAAGACCCAGAACAGACAAAGATCAGTAAATTAAAAAAAAGTTTTAAAAATTGGGACATCAGAAAATATTCTAGATGAGAATCAATTTAGATTTCTAACAGTCCCCTAGTGGACAGAAGGAATATGATAAAAAAAAATTTTAATTGTGATGTACACAGAAATGTCATTTTGTTTTGCTTTTGCGTTCAGGGCTTCCCTGGTGGCTCGATGGTAAAGAATCTGCCTGCAATGCAGGAAACCTTGGTTCAATCCCTGGGTTGGGTAGATCCCCTAGAAAAAGAAACAGCTAACCACTCCAGTACTCTTGCCTGGGAAATCCCATGGGCAGAGGACCCTGGCAAGCTGCAGTCCATGGAATCGCAGAGTCAGACACGATTGAGCGGCTAACACTTGTACTTTCAGAAGCGATGCTTCATTGTTCGCTCAAGTACTTTTGCTGTTGTTGTTCCGTTCAGTTCAGTCACTTTGTAGTATCCTACTCTTTGCGACCATATGGACTGCAGCATGCCAGCCTCCCTGTCCATCACCAACTCCCAGAGTTCTCAAACTTATGTCCATTGAGTCAGTGATGGCATAAAAACATCTCATCCTCTATTGTCCCCTTCTCCTGCCTTCAGTCTTGTCCAGCATCAGGGTCTTTTCAAATGAGCAATCTCTTCACATCAGGTGGCCAAAGTATGGGAGTTTCAGTTTCAGTATCAGTCCTTCCAAATAATATTCAGGACTGATTTCCTTTAGGATGGACTGGTTGCATCTCCTTGCTGGCCAAGGGACTCTCAAGAGTCTTCTCCAACACCACAGTTTAAAAGCATCAATTCATCAGTGCTCAGCTTTCTTTATAGTCTAACTCTCACAATCATACATGACTACTGGAAAAACAATAGCATTGACTAGACAGACCTTTGTTTTCAAAGTAATGTCTCTGCTTTTCAATATGCTATTTAGCCTGGTCATAACTTTTCTTCCAAGAAGCAAGCATCTTTTAATTTCATGGCTGCAATCTCCATCTGCAGTGATTTTGGAGCCCCCAAAATAAAGTCTGACACTGCTTCCACTGTTTCCCCATCTATTTCCCATGAAGTGATGGGACCAGATGCCACGATCTTTGTTTTCTGAATGTTGAGCTTTAAGCCAACTTTTTCACTCTCCTCTTTACTTTCATCAAGAGGTTCTTTAGTTCTTCTTCACTTTCTGCCATAAGGGTGGTGTCATCTGCATATCTGAGGTTATTGATATTTCTTCTGGCAATCTTGATTCCAGCTTGTGCTTCCTCCAGCCCAGCGTTTCTCATGATGTACTCTGCATAGAAGTTAAATAAGCAGGGTGACAATATACAGACTTGTCTTACTCCTTTTCCTATTTGAAACCAGTCTGTTGTTCCATGTCCAGTTCTAACTGTTGCTTCTTGACCTGCATATAGATTTCTCAAGAGGCAGGTATGTTGATCTGGGATTTCTATCTGGTATTCCCAATTTTCCAGAGTTTGTTGTGATCCACACAGTCAAAGGCTTTGGCATAGTCAATAAAGCAGAAATAGATGTTTTTCTGGAACTCTCTTGCTTTTTTGATGATCCAATGGATGTTTTAGTTCAACTATTAATACCATATCTACCTTTTCACCACATTCTGTTCAAACTCTTTGTATTTCTTTTAGACTCAGCATCCCTCACTGTGGCTATTAACATTGTATCTTGAAGGAGGATGATTTTGGCTGCAAGTTTTGCTTGGTAAAGGGAGGTTCTCTTCTGAAAACATACTGTGACTAGGGAGATGGCCCACTTGCTCAGTTCGGTAGTCACACATTCTCATTTGAAATTGAGGATAGTTCTTAGCAATAGAACACAGTGACATGATAGAAAACATATTATGAGTTAATTAGGCTTATAAAGGCCAGCTGGTCACCTAATCAGAATTTATAAAATTGATTTCATGGGTAAAATATGCTAGGATTTAAGCCTGCTATTTTCGAATGAATTCTCATAATAATGCACATTTTCCTGATGGTGTCTGCTGTATTGTCATCACACTGCCACTCCCTTTTATGACAAAGAACATGTTAAATTACAAGTACTTACCAAAGGTAGAGATACATAGTGGGAGCTTATTATTTTCCTAAGCTATAATTTGCTTGTCAGATTTTTCATTGGTCACCTCATAGGAAACAAATAACTAACATAGTGAAGGAAAAGAGAACTGATATTTTAAGAATCAGAAATAAAGGGCTGTAGAAAAGACAGGAATAAGTTTTGTGTGGGATGATTTTAAATGCACAGAGTAAATTTAGCAACTATATGACAGAAGTCATAAAGTCAATGAAGAAGAGAGTAAAGGAAAAGAAATGAATGAAGACTAGTGGAGAATGTTTTTACCTACTTAGCAATCTTGTCTCGGGCTGGTTTTGATAGCTTATGTCTAGTTACGATAATAACCAAACATGACACCTGACTTTAAAACAGCCAGCATATTCTTCCTGAGTCTGTTAAGCCACAGAAATATATTATTGTTTAAGCATTTTGTTACTTTTCTTTATTTCCACACTTAAATATTTCAAATTAATTCCCATGCTGCTGATTTCTGTGTTGACTTTTGGGATTACAAAGAGCTATATGCGTTTTAAAGAACAAATTTCAAAACTAAAATTTCAAAATATGCTTTATTTCTTTGTGAAAGTGAAAGTCATTCTGTCATGTCTGATGCTTTGTGACCCCATGGACTGTAGCTCACCAGGCTCTCCTGTTCATGGAATGCTCCAGGCAAGAATATTGGTGTGCGTAGCCATTCCTCTCTCCAGGAGATACTCCCGACTGAAGGACTGAACCCAGATCTCCAGCACTGCAGGCACATTCTTTACTGACTGAGCCACCAGGAAAGAACTTTATACCAGATGATGAATCTGGTAAAACTAGAGGAGCAATTAAATTCTGTTAGGCTGTTTAACAGTGTCTCAGTGAAAGTGCTTCTGGCTTCATAAGTTTAGTCATTTTTAACTAGATGGGACAAGTCAGGGAATACACTGTGGAGAGCTGCCTCCTGACTGCAGGCTAAATGGCCAACTACACCATGACTTTTCTCTCTATAACTCTGTTACAAGTGACAGCTGTGTTCCTAGTACAAAAATAGGAACTTAAAGCCACCCACAGAGTTCTCCCCCAAAATAACTCATTTCCAGAAGATTGGAATCTATGCTGAAAGGTTTTTTGCTTTGTTAGTTTCTATTTTTTGTTTTTTAAATGAACCCTGAGATCAATGTGCTTTGACATGCCAGTGTTTGGAGATATTATAAATGCACATTGCTATTTTTTAGCAGCAGCACCATAGACTGTGGAATGGACATAATATGACCTTTGAGATTTCTGATACAGTGATGTACCCTGTTAGCAGTTGTCATCTAAATCCTTTGGTGATTCTAAACTCAGGTGACCAAGGGAAGGTATTCCATGCTATAATGCATGCATGTGCATGTATGTATGTAGAGTGGGAGTGTGGGGAGGTCTTTCTTCTGCCCTCTCTGCCAACTGCCACAGTAGTTTAATGATTACTTCTTCAGATTATAAAGCTGCCAATCAGGACTCGCTCTTGCTGCTTCCCCTTAATGCTATTTCTTTCCAATTCTTTTTTCTGAACTTAATAGAATGTACGATTGCTTCTGATGGACACAATTATTGGAAAGAGAAGCAGAATTAATCTACCTGGCATTAAATCTTAAAATGCATGATAGTTTTAAAAAGCTAACATATTAGAGCATCTCAGTGCAATTTATAAGTGAATAAGTCAATGACAGATCTTCCGCTATTTTTCTGATCAAATTGAACAGTTGTTATAAGCAGTAAGACTGCTGTCAGTAGATTTAATATACAGCCTTGGGAAGTCTAATCACCTTCCCCTGAAAAATAGGAAGCTTTGAATTGTTATAAATCCACAAAGCACCTCCTAGTGGATTGGCTGGTGACAGACAAACTATGATTTTAATGAGATATTTTTTTAAGGTGGAGTTGTACACTCTACTAACTATTGCCAGCTCCAATATTTCATTGCTCTGTTTCAATATTTTTATATTTCATTGCCCTGTTAATCTGGTTTCAAATTTGTGTCCATCTTTACACACCCGTGTTTCCTTATTCTAGCTCCCTTAATCCCACTCCAACCTTTCTAATTTGTTTCTTGACTTTCATGTTATGGAATAAAATACTTAATCCCTATAAAATGGGGATGTTACTAGCACTTGCTCAATTGGGTTTTTTTCAGGTGAAAGATCATGCAGCTTTTTTAGATACTGTTAAAATTAAATATAAAATGAAGATCAAAGTTGAAAGTTTTTTAGTAGATGAAACCATATAAACCATGTAAATGAAACAATTTAACTTATTCTACAAAATAAGCAAAACTTAATCTGGACCACTTAGGGTAAATGACTGACAATCATAAAAGAAACATAAGTCATCTTCCTAAAATAATATAAGGTAATCACTTTTAACGAACCCCCTGGTGTCTGGTAACCCACATTTTAATAACCAATCAGTGTAAAGATTAAACAGCTTCCTTAGTTGCACTTGATAAGTCATTTTATAACATCATCTAGCTGAACATCATCTAGCTGAATATCATATCTACTTTGGGTTTGAATAATTTCAGTTTATGAAGTGATTTTTGTGTGCACAATAAACTTTTACAAGTTATTATGTGACTAATTCAGTGGTTTTACTTCTGCTAGTTCTGAAATGTTGACAGTACTCAGCACAGGACTCTGCCACTGTGATTCCTGCAAACAAATGTTTGCTGTTTATTAATACTATTTTTGTCAGAGATTTTTATTTTCTGTGCATTTCAATCCTGGTTTTTGTAGACTTGACTTTGGCATTATTGCTCCAGTATTCTTGGCTGGAAAATTCCATGGACAGAGCTACAGTTCATGGGGTTGCAAAAGAGTCCAACATGACTGAGCAACTGAGCAAACACACACTCACACACACACACACACACACACACACACACACACACATCTCCATCTACGCTCTTCACAAACTCAGCTGAGTACAGATCTCACTAAGGCTCCTAGCATAGCACCCTTGAGTTTCTAAATGTCTGGCTGCCTCCCCTATCTGATTATGTCTTAGATTTAGTGGGATTCTATTCATTGTTCCAAAGTTAAATCTCACTTGTGTCAGAAGAAAATGGTAGTCAATATCTAGATTGTATCTATAGGAATAATAACAAAATATATAGATTCCAGATATAATTTGAAGATTAGTGGTCACCATTAGCTGGAGTACTTCTGTTTTTGATAATATCCTGAAGCATTTAATCAAAAATATATTTTAAATGTCTTCTTAGGACTTCGAATGTTATCAGTATATAATCTTAAGGATCAAGGTTGCTGTTTGACTAACGCTTAAAGAATAATGATATCTGTCTACTTCGATTGGCTGATGTTCTTGACATACTAGTCGTTAAATATCATCATTTAAATATCATTCTTTGTCAAGAATCATTTAGTAAAAAAGTGAAAGTGAAAGTCGCTGAGCTGTGTCTGAACTCTTTGTGACCCCATGAACTCTACAGTCCTTGAATTTTCCAGGCCAGACATTAGAGTGGGTAGCCTTTCCCTTCTCCAGGGGATCTTCCCAAACCAGGGATTGAACCCAGGTCTCCAGCATCGCAGGTGGATTCTTCACCAGCTGAGCCACAGGGGAAGCCCCCAGAATATTTATTTATATATTTGACTGTGTCGAGCCTTCACTGCGTCATGTGTGATCTTTGATCTTCATTGCAGCAGGTGAGATCTTTAGTTGTGGCATCAAACTCTTAGCGGCATCTAGTTCCCAGACCAGGGATAGAACCCAGGCCCTCTGCATAGGGAGTTCAGAGTCTTAGCCACTGGACCACCAGAGGAGTCCCTTCATTTTGTAGAACTCTAAGTTAATTCTTACCTTTACCAGATACTTGGAAATTAGAATGTTTATTGACCTGTTGATTGCCCTCTGTTTGTTTTAGAGCTCTGGTTTTCAAAATTGATACTTAGAAATGATAAAGATATTCAATAAGGTTTAAATATTTCAAGCTTTTCCAAAAACAGTTAAGAAAAAAATCACTGTTTTAGTAACATGTAGAAAAATAATGCTATTGAAATTGAATGGAATTGGAAAAAAATCATACATGGTTTTAAAACTCTGAAGATCATGTAGTTGATCAGTCTTCCCTTTGAAAAAATGTTTTTTATTGCATCCTTTGTTTAAACATATCTATTTAAAAAAAAACTCAAAAGGAAGTATGCTCTAAAAGGAAGCATGCTCTATAAAAAATATATTTCCTAATTAAGAAAATAATGCATGTTTAATGTACAAATTTTGGAAAACACAAAAACATATATGGCAAAATAACATCTTAAAATCTTAACTTGCATTTTGTGCTTAAAATGTTTTTCCATCCTGCATTCCAAGAGAACAGTTAGAACCCTTTGTTCTTTCTTACTCAGTAAAGATTTCTGTTACAAAGTTGAAAGGAGAAGCTGTCTGTCGTTTGCTGAAAATTTCCTTTCCTGGATTTAGTTTTCAGAAAGCCTGAGTTCCTGGAGCAAAAGCTACTCTTATGAGAAATGAATGCTTTTAGGAAGAAAAAGTGGCTACAATGGGCCTAAGACAATGAAAGATGATAGAACAAATGCAAGATTTGGGGTTTGAAAGGGACTGGGACATATGATACATTTATGGTACTTGAAGAAAAAGTGACAGGTCTTAGGGGATCTTGCATGTAAATTAAATGCACCAGATTGTAAAAGTGTTCTGAACCCACAGAGCAAAATAGAGTTCTAAGATTTCAGAAGACCACGGAGACTTACACAATGGACAGCTAACCAAAATTTGATACTAGAAAAGCCTTTCAACTGTTTTGTGCCAAATCTTTCACCCCTATCTTTATACACCGAACTCCACAGGATATTCATGTGAAATAGCAGAATGGCGGATCATAATTGGGATACAATTTCTCATCAGCCAAGAATGGGGCTTGAAGTTAGATTCCATTGAATTAAAATATTTGTGCAATAAAAGTCCTATGTTCTGTACATGTACAGAACAAAATCTTAATCTAAGTTTCGTGTGTCTTGTTCTGTTCTAAGACAAAAAGCATTGTGAAAAGAATTTAAAATGATAAATTTGTGTTGTAAAGATAAGTATAAACTGGAAAGATTAAGTACAGGGTCCCTTTCATAAAGACACTTTTCTTGTAGTTGTATAATGAGAGAAATGATATATATGGCAGCACTAATACATTATTTAACTAAGAATCTCTGTTCTTTTTACATATCCATTATTGTCCATTAATAAATGAAAGAAGTTTAGATCTCAAAGTATGCTCTCAAACTGCAGCTCACATGTCCATATTTATAGATGTAGAACAAGGAACTACTTAAATTAAATCTTAATCAGTTAAGTACATTTTTGTGGAATTATTATTACTTGGATAAATCATAATTTGGTTCATTTTAATGTTTTTAGGGGAAAAAAGGTATATAATTCATGCTTTGTTCTTCATCATTTTCTGGAAGAAATAAAAATTCTAAACTGGCAAATTCCCAGTGCTTCTAATTGCTGTTCCAATTCTGGCAATATTAAAAATTTCAGTACTTGGTTCAGACATAGCATATTTAAAAATTCATGAAATAAATGTATATGTTTTGAGGCTGAGGATGGTTCAAACTGAATAGACAAGAGAGGTCTCACTGGCATCCATCCATATTGGTATTTTAGGACTCAGAGTCTGTATTCTGCCTCATTCCACATGATGAAAGTGAAACCTCTCCTTATCTCCCAAGAGAAAAAATGATATGCATTAGTAACCTGAAGTTAAAAAATTTGTCCCTTTTTAAAGTTGACTTTTCCTCTTTTAACATGTAAAATTATCTCAAAAATGAAAACAAGACTCTGAGCATAATCATAACTCCCTCTAGTGTTCAGAGCTGCTTGACTCCTCTATTTTAAAAAAAGGAAAGAAACAGCTTAGAAATGTTCCCTTTCCTTCTGACCAGAGACAGCTTGCTTAGCTTCCCTATTTGGCTCTATAACATAAGCATGTGGGGAGACCTGGCAATTACTGACTGATTAGGGGGCTCCCAGGCAGCCTATCCCAAGACCTGGAGCCAAGAACACCAAAATACCAGTCCTGGCTGCTGGAGACAACAGCTCTGCTCCTTGAGCTTCTTGATGCAAAGGCAAAAGGGCACATTGGTTCCATTCCAGAGAGCAAGCGTAATGCTGTGCAGCTGGCAGGAATCACCTTCCTTCTTGAGACTCTGAGTTCCTTGGTAGCATATGTTGTTCATTTAAACACAGCTGATTTCACATGTTGCAATTATATAATAAACATATATGCTTATGGGGCTGCCTGGTAACTCCTGAATTAGAGGACCAAGCCCTTTATCTCTTTTCTGCTGTGTTCTGAGCTGATTCTTAAGGTACTGCCACCTTTTTTTTTTTTTTTAAACTCCAGTTAAGACTTGCATGCTTGCCAAAGCCACAGTGGTGTTATAACTTGTCGGTGCTCACTATGAGGAAGACAAAGCAGAAAAATTAATAAAGTCACCCACAGGGAAATCTATGCAGATGTATTCATCTTGAGCCAAATGCTGCTGCTGGGTTCCTGAGGAGTTGAGTGTAAATTGCATGCGGAGTGGGCAAAGTGGGAGCTTTTTGAAGGTAAAATGATTATTGATAGACTAGCTTCTCCCCTCCTCAGATTTTTGGCTGCGGTTTTCCTTGGTTCATTATCAGAGGCATCTCTCTGATTTTTTTCCCCCACAGTTGTTCCTTTGTTTCCCTGCAAGAGAGACATCAGCATGACATATGGTACAAGATATTGACACTTTACTTGGACTTTCTATGATGCTTCCTTTCCTGACCATATGTTTTAAAAGTTTGGATATTTATGTATTGATGAACATATTGCTGTGCCTGATTTTTACCTAAAGATTTTTTTAAAATATTTAAAGATTTTTTTTTAATAAAAATCTTTTCATTTAAAGATGTTTAAAATCTTTAGTCAGACAATTCTAAAGTTGCTCTGGTGTATAAGAATGTGCGTTATTACTTATTCAGCAATAATGCTGTAGCAGGCACTCGATAGGATATCATGTCAAATAAAAACTAGTCAGCTCACTGAAAGAGAGGTTTTTGAAATATCTGTGGCTTGACAAAGAATCCTGTTGAATAATTAAGACTGGCAAACGATTCCACTTCCACTGAGCATTAATCTTTTCCCAGGAAAGTTAACAGAGTGGTAAGTGTGAATTATCATTCTTGGTGGCCATCTAAGTATTCCTAGGATGTCTAAACTTTGCTTTCAGATGCCCCGAGTAACCTGCTTTCCTAAACTTTTCCATCCTCGGGAAATAGAATTCAGATTGATGTGATAAGTTTTTCCAAACAAAATAAGGTCATATTAATTAATATTCTTGATAGAGAAAGGAGCTAAAGAAACAAAAAAATGAAGGCTGAAGGGGAATTATTTTTAAAAAGAAAAAGAAATTCTTTTCTTTGCCTCCAGTATGTAAGCAAAAGGTTGTAAGAGGATTAATGAGATAAAGAACTTAATACAGTGACTCACACATGACAAATGTACCATAAATGTTATCTGGAATATTAGAATGTCAATGCATATCTCTATTCCCTTTTGTATCTTCTTAATTTGGAACCAGTTAGAAAAAATAAGTTGGGGGTGGGTGGGAAGTGTCGGTTTTATTTCTAGTAAGCTAAAACCTGATGTAGCTTTGATCTAAAGGCAAAAGGGCTTGCTGGCATTCTCCCAAGGTCTTCTATAAGAGTATACTGTGGAAGTACATTCAAGGAATGTTTGAGTGTAGAGAGCAAATCTTACCCCCAAATCCTATCTTATACTGGTCTGGGGCAGGTAGGAAAGGAATAAAGAGAATGAGTCCCCATGACCGCCACAGTTTAATCAGATAACTCAGGAACATGGACCAGTGAATTTCACTCAGCAATTTGCTGGAGTGTAATTCTAGTCCAAATTTTTTCATATAGAAATACCAGACTGAGGGGAAATAACATTAATTATTGTTATTTATCATTATTACTACTACTAGAAATGTACTGTGGCCTTTATTTTCTTGTTCAGCTAAAAATTTAGAAGTAAAGAAAGTAAAATTTATTGACTCAAGGACTTGAGTAGAAACCATCCTAGGAAGCAAGGAGTGTTTTTTAACATTCCTATTGCATATGTTATTTCATTAAAGTTATTTTTCACACCACTTGGAAACAAACTCTTTTGCTGGTTGCCTTCCTAATATACTTCCCAGCTGCATGCTGCCAAAATTCATGGTCCAGCAGGGATTGATCCCCACCAATGTGAGTTCCCAGAGCAAAATAACATGAACTTTGCTTAACACTGGGGAGACCTCAAAGCTGATATGTAGAGAAATGATTCTGTACTTTTATATCAGGGAAAGGAAATTCTTACCGTTGACCATTTTTTATGTGTGTATATTAAATTTTACCACAGCAGAAGAAGGATTGAGGAGAATTTCTGATAGAAGTAGGAAAAATCACACTGTCTTTTTCAGTCATTAGGACACAAAGAGAGTTAGTTTCTAATGAAACTTGAGAATAGAAATTTAAATAAAGTATTTAGAGTACTTTGGTTTAAATGAGGAAAAGAAATGTACAGAGTGCAAAGCACTTCAGTAAAGTAAGAGAACTACAGTAAAGAGACAATAAGCTGACCCTAGGGTTTGTGGTATGAGGACAATAGGACAGGAAATGCTAAAAGAGATAGAGCACTAAAAATGGTAGGCAAATATGTGTAAAGTGTGATCCAAAGAAACTAGGATACATTGACTTAGCATTTATTCATTCACTCATTATGGACTCATTGCACACAGCATACAGTTTACCGTTTTTACCATCTTATAGTATACTGCTCAATAGCATTTAGTACAACCACAATGGTGTGAACTATTGCAACTATATAGCTCCCAAACAATTACACTGTTATATGGAGAAGAGAACTCCATATCTACTAAACTGTCACTTCCATTTCCTCCTCCCTGAAGCAACTGGCAACCACTAATCCATTTTTAGCCTCTATGAATTTGCCCGTTCTATATAATTCATATAAATGAGTGCTATGGGTTGAATTGTTTTCCTCTAAAATATATGTTGAGGTCCTAACCCCTAGTATCTCAAAATGTAAACTTCTTTGAAAATGTTTGTTGCTAATAGCAATATAATTAGGATGAGGTCATACTGTGGTAGACCAAGGGCTTCCCAGGTGGCACTAGTGGTGAAGAGTCTGCTTGCCAAAGCAGGAGATGCAAGAGACACGGGCTTGATCCCTCGGTTGAGACAGGAAGATACCCTGGTATGGGAAATGGCAACCCACTCCAGTACTCTTGCCTAGAAAATTCCATGGACAGAGGGGCCTGGCAGGTGACAGTCTATAGGGTTGCAAAGAGTCAGACACAACTGAGCACAACAATAGCAATAGTAGACTGAACTCTTAAGCCAATATGACTGCTATCCCTATAAAAAGAGACATATACAAGGAGAGGAGGCCATGTAATGTCACAGAGGCAGAGATTGAAGGGCTTCAGCTCTGAGTCAGGGATTGCCAAGAATTGCCAAAAAAAGTCAACAGAAGTTGCAAGATGTACAGGAATCACCCTTACTGATTTCAGATAGAACATTGTGGTTTTCTCAATACTTTGATCTCATACTTTTAGATTCCAAAACTGAGAAAACATTTTAGGTTAAGTCACCCAGTCTGTGGTACTTTGTTACACCAGTCCTGGGAAACTCATACAATATATTTTAGAATATGTGGTCTTTTTTGTCTGATTCCTTTTAGTTAGAGTACTGCTTTCAAGTTTCATCCATGATATTACATGCATTTGTATTTCATTATTTTATATGACTTATTACTATTCCATCATATGGATATACCAAAACTTTTTCATCCATTTGCTAGTTGATGAACTGATCTGAAATTTTAAAAGTACTGTTTAAATTGCAAACATGTATAACTAATTAATATAAAGACACATAAGGTATAAAAAAAATCTGAGATTTAAAAGTCACTGCACACAAAGCTAAATCCTAGCTTAACTAAAATTATTTTAAAGTAATTTCATCATTTTAATTTTAATACTCTGTATTTTCTTATCACAATGGAAAAAAATACTTGCTATGCTTCCAGAATTGTCAATGAATCATCTTCACACCTGTCCTTAAGTTTAACGCTTCTTAAACATAGACGAATCCTAAACATCTGAGTTAGAAGCCACTCCTGATTGTTCACTCTATATGGAACTCTATCCTGTCACACACAGTATATTATAATTACTTGCTTATTCCTGTCTCTTCCTTTTAGACTTTGAGAATAAATGCTATATTTTATTCATTTTATTTTGTTCCTTTGTATAGTTGGCACTTAAAGAAAACATAAATTTTCTTGACTGAGTGAAAAGATAAATGAATTTAGCCCACTCTGTTTCCCCCCCATTTAGAAAAATATCATTCTACCATTTTGCTGAACATAGCATCAACTTGACATCAGTACCAAATATTAGACTCATGCAAACCTAGAAAAGATTAATGGTCAACATCAGCATTTTAAGAGCCAAGCCATGCTCACTCATTAGTATTTATGACTACCAGAGAAAATGCTTAATTAGCTTCAATTCTGAGTTTTCCCTTTGTACACTCATACATCTGCTTCAGTTTTTTTATTTTTATGTTAACATTTAGAAAAATATCATTCTACCATTTTGCTGAACATAGCATCAACTTGACATCAGTACCAAATATTAGACTCATGCAAACCTAGAAAAGATTAATGGTCAACATCAGCATTTTAAGAGCCAAGCCATGCTCACTCATTAGTATTTATGACTACCAGAGAAAATGCTTAATTAGCTTCAATTCTGAGTTTTCCCTTTGTACACTCATACATCTGCTTCAGTTTTTTTATTTTTATGTTAAGGTTAAATATGTTTATCTTCAAATACACACTTGTTTTCATAAATTCTTACTTTTTCCCCAGATCATCACATTTTAAATAAATAATAAATGGTCACTAAGAGAGTACAAAATGCAGTACTTGAATGCAATCTCAAAAACGACAGAATGATCTCTGTTCTCCTCCAAGGAATGCATTGTTTACTCAACTTCAACAATCAACATTCAATAGCACTTTAAAGCGAGTTTCTATATTATTGCTGTCCATATACATGAGGATATTCATTGACTTATTATAGTGGAAATCCTTGGTGTTCAGCTGGATGTGGTGACTCCTTGCAGAAATGCTGCCGTTTTCTACCTTACATGCACGTAGACAGACAAACAAAGCTTTGAGAACTGTGTCACTTAAAATCTTTGTGAGTTAAACTAGGCCAGAAGGTGACGATATACTTGAATCATTTCATATTGGCCCTCACAGAATCACTTTTATTAAACTGTGCTGCTTTGTGATATTAGGGACATATACTAAGGAGTGTTTCTAAAAAGCAGTCCTATGCAACAGTGACTATGTTTACTATGGGTATGTTTTTGTGGGTGTCATTCACTATACTATACTATATTTACCTAGAAAGCAACAGTGGAGACATTTTGCAGTCTCTGAATCAAAAATAGCTGTGCCTTATTTGAATGGAGGGGTAATGCAAATTCATTATGATTACTGATGTTGTTGTGTTTTGGATGCTTTTTTTTCTGGAGCGCATTCAAGCACTTTAGTAATTTAATCCATTTTTGAGTTGTTGAAACCATTCCAGAACAACCTCTTGCTTCGTTGAGTTCTCTTTCTTTCTCTTTCCCCTCTGGAGCTGCACAGGGTGGTCGGGATTGAAAGACGAAGAAAAAAACAGTTCTGTCTGTTTTTGTTTTTGTTTTTTTAATTTTTCCCTTCAGCTTCAATTTCAAACTCCAGAATACAGGAGTAAAAGACTGGGATCAGATGTGGTTTTGGAGTGAGTTAATACATGGATTCAAGTATGGTGAATTGACATCTCTCAACCAGACCTTGGTAGATTTGATATTCCAGCCCTGAGATGAGCTCCAGGTTTTTGTTTTTTTTTTAAACCATTTTTAATATATCATTCTTGAAGGTACTCTATCTGGAAAACACTTCAAGAAATAGATACAAATTTGAATTAAAATGGCTTCATGCCCAGGTTTTTATTTTCACAGTTTGGGAAGGCTTTTACATTGTTCATTACTCTCTTTCCCATAATAAGAGTCGAGGGGAGCTAGTTCCCAGGGCTGTTCTCCACATTCTGGGGTTCTGCAATTGTTTCAAGGAGTATAAAAAATATTAAAAAGATTTTAATGCAGTTAAAATTTTAAAGGCATATGCCATACATTTTAAGGAAAAGATGAGATAAACTAAAATAAAAGAAGCAATAATTTTCAGTTCTAAAATATCTGGAAATTACTGCTTTAAACAGTTACCAAAGGAGTCGATTCTGCCCTGTTTCCTCCACTTCTGCCTTCCTGGGCTTATGGGTGAGTACCCTGACGTCCCCAGGAATAGGTTTTGCTCTGACCCCTTATGCTGACAGTCATGGCCCCTCCTCCATAGCGTTTCTGCAACCCATTCTCACAGCCTGAGTATTCACCTTGTAACCCAGATATAATAGGACTGTCCCAATTTTGGATCACCACAACAGTAACTTAGAACTCTGGTTCCCTCCTAAGAGTGTGGCTCAGAATTGCTGTTCTCACCATTCCTGTTCAACAGTGACAGGCCTAGCAGCCACTGGCAAGTCTGCCTGAACCTCTATAGATTCCATTTCTGCACTCTGTTCACCATACTGGCTTACAAAGAAATTCCCTGCGCCACCAGACAATCTGGTAACACGAATAACAACCTGGAAATATAATAACAGCAAGAACATAGAACTTCTGCTGTGGGCTAGCATTATTCTTAGTGCTCTGAAGCTATGAACTCATGCAAGCGTCATAACAACCCGAAGGTCAGTACCATTAATATAAATGATCAAGATGAAGAAACTGAAGCATGGTAGAGGTTAAGTACATTGGCCAGAGTTATAAGCTCATAAGTGGTGGAACTAAAGCTTTTTGAACCACTTTATTGAGGGATGATTGACATACAAAAAGCAGTGGATATTGAATATATTACAACTTGATGTGTTTGGAAATAAGTATACCTTGTGAAACCATCATCACTCTCAAACCATAAACTTAGCCATCACATCCAAAAGTTTCCTCTGCCCACTTTGCTTTGTGTTGTTTTTCCTCTTGCCATGAGTGAAAGTGAAAGTTGCTCAGTTGTGTCTGACTCTATACAGTCCATTGAATTCTCCAAGCCAGAATACTGGAGTAAGTCGCCATTCTCTTCTCCAGGGGATCTTTCCAACCCAGGGATCGAACCCAGGTATCCTGCACTGCAGGCAGATTCTCTACCAGCTGAGTCACCAGAGAAGCTTTGCCATAAGAACACAACATAAGATAGAACTTAGGAAAATTTTAGCTACACAGTCCAGTTAAAAGGACCTGTTAATCACAGGCCCTGTGTTGAAAGTAGGTCTCCAGAACCTATTTATTTTGCATAACTGAAACAGTGACAGACTTTATTTTCTTGGGCTCCAAAATCACTGCACATGGTGACTGAAACCATGAAATTAAAAGATGCTTGCTCCTTGGAAGAAAAGCTATGACCAGCCTAGACAGCATATTAAAAAGCAGAGGCATTACTTTGCTGACAAAGGTCTGTATAGTCAAAGCTATGGTTTTTCTAGCAGTCATGTATGGATGTGAGAGTTGGACTATAAAGAAAGCCAAGAGCCAAATAGTTGCCACTTTTGAACAGTGATGTTGGAGAAGATTCTTGAGAATCCCTTGGACTGCAAGGAGATCAAAACAGTCAATCCTCAAGGAAATCAGTCCTGAATATTCATTGGAAGGACTGATGCTAAAGCTGAAGCTCCAATACTTTGGCCACCTGATGCAAAGAACTGACTCATTGGAAAAGACCCTGATGCTGGGAAAGCTTGAAAGCAGGAGGAGAAGGGAATGACAGAGA
>SJYC01026462.1:0-13003 GCA_006408675.1 Madoqua kirkii
AATATTCATTGGAAGGACTGATGCTAAAGCTGAAGCTCCAATACTTTGGCCACCTGATGCAAAGAACTGACTCATTGGAAAAGACCCTGATGCTGGGAAAGCTTGAAAGCAGGAGGAGAAGGGAATGACAGAGAATGAGATGGTTGGATGGCATCACTGACTCAATGGACATCAGTTTGAGCAGGCTCTGGGAGTTGGTGATGGACAGGGAAGTCTGGCATGCTGCAGTCCATAGGGTCACAAAGAGTTGGACATGGCTGAGTGACTGAACTGAATTGAAACTCTGTAGCCTTGACCAATGCCTCCCTATTTCTCTCCCCCCCCCCCCAGCCCCTGGCAAGACTTAAACCTAGGCAGTCAGATTCCAGACTCTTTTACTTAACCACCGCTCTGTGGCTCTCCCAGCACAAGGACATATCCTATCATGGGGGATCAGGGCTTTGAAATTAAGAAAAATATTATACACACACACACACACACACAAACATATATGTGGAATCCAGAGAAATGGCATGTGCATGAATGTGTGCTCAGTGACTCACTCGTGTCTGACTCTTTGTGACCCTATGGACTGTAGCCATGGCTCCTTAGTCCACGGGACTCTCCAGACAAGAATACTGGAGTGGGTTGCCATGCCCTTCTCCCAGGGGTCTTCCTGACCAGGGATCAAAACCAAGTCTCCTGTGTCTCCTGCACTGCAGGTGGATTCTTTACCCACTGAGCCACCTGGGAAGAAAAATGTTATAGGTGACCTTATTTGCAAAGCAAAAATAGAGACATGGACAGAGAACAAATATAAGGATACCAAGGGAAGGGTGTGAGATGGATTTTGGGATTGATATATATATATACACTATTGATACTATGCATAAAATAGATAACCAATGACCACATACTATATACCACAGGGAACTCTACCCAGTGCCCTGTGGTGACCTAAAGGGGAAAGGATTCTAAAAAAAAAGAGAGGATATGTGCATACATATAGCTGATACACTTTTCTGTACAGCAAGAAATACAAGGTTGTGAAGCAACTATACTCCAATAAAAATTAATTTAAAATAAATAAATGGATCAGTTCAGTTCAGTCGCTCAGTCTTGTCCGACTCTTTGCAACCCCATGAATCGCAGCACATCAGGCCTACCTGTCCATCACCATCTCCTGGAGTTCACTCAGACTCACGTCCATCGAGTCGGTGATGCCATCCAGCCATCTCATCCTCTGTCGTCCCCTTCTCCTCCATAGGTATATTAAGAAACATTTTATATAACAAAATTGTCCTGTTTGTCCTGGGAAGGGGGTATGTTGAGGAGAAAGTGAGATTAGTGAGAACAGGATGTGAGGGTCCGAACTTGGAACACCCAGTTCTCACTATGAGGAAGAACCTCAAGGCGTAAGTGCCACTGTGCCAATTATGTAGCCAGTAAGTGCAGAACAAGTTTTTTCAAAAAAATAAACAACTAAAAAATATGTACTATGTAAAACACTAGCACATGATTTAAGGGGATACCAATATGTTTTAGCTCAGTTCATTTCAGTCCCTCAGTCATGTCTGACTCTCCACGACCCCATGAATCGCAGCATGCCAGGCCTCCCTGTCCATCACCATGTTTAAAGAGTATTAAATACATTAGAGTGGATGTCTGGGGTGAGAGGGGGATCTGGGAGTAGAAATCATGGAAGAAGGAAAAAAAAAAAAAAGAAAGGGAGAGAGAGAGAGGCCTTGCCTGGAATGATGACAAAAATTTACTAAGAACTGAGGACTATGATCAACTCAATTCTCAGCCACCTGAGGTCCAATTAAACAAATAAATAGTTGCCCTGCAATAGAATCCTTTACTTCTGAAGATGCTTATCGTTTTTCTGGTTGTCTATATGGAGTGTCTGATACATGTCAAGGGTAAGTAAAATCTAGTAGGTGACTGTATAGGAGTGAGCCTTAGTGTAGCCTCTGCTTTTCTGGGAAATTACTAGGCTATTCTTTCCTTTCTTTGCAGTTTGACTTGAAAATAAACTCGTACCCCAGGCTGTCAGTGTACCAGAGGTTACTCTTCAACAATTTATGGAGATGTAATTCACAAGCAACTGACCCATTTAAAGTGTACAATTCAATTAGTGATTAGTGTTTTGGCAAGGTTGTGCAATCATCACCGTAATTTTAGAACATTTGCATCACTCCCAAAAGAAACCCGATATCCATTAGCATCACTTTCTATTCTTTCATCCTCACCCTTCCAGCCCCAGGCAACCACTAATCTACTTTCTGTCTCTAAGAATTTGTCTATTCTGGATAGTTCACATAAATAGTAACCTACAATATGTGATCTTTCATGATTGATTTCTTTCCCTTAACATAATATTTTTGAGGTTCATCTGTGGTTATAGCATATATCAGTACTTTGTTCTTATTTGGCCAATAACATATCTTACAATTGTTGAGCAATATATTCAATTACCAAATAATATATATTCCATTGTATGAATATACCACATTTTATTTATTCTTCAATTAATGGATATTTGGGTTTATTTCCACTTTTGGGTAAGTATGCTGCAATAAGCATTACTGAACAAGTTTTTGTGAGAAAATATGTTTTTAATTCTTAGGAGTATATACCTACCAGTAGAATTGCTGAATCATGTGCTAATTCTATGTTTAACTTTTTGAAAGACTGCCAGATTGTTTTCTGCAGTGGCTGGAATATTCTATATACCCAACAACAAGGTATCAAAGTTCTAATTTCTCCACATCTTTGCCACAACGCGTTACCATTTGATTTGTTGATTATAGCTATCTTAGTGGGTATGAAGTGGTATCTCATTTTGGTTTGATTTGCATTTCCCTGATGTCTAATGATGAGCATTTTTAATATGCTTATAGTATATTTATTGGCCATTTTCATATCTTTGAAGAAATAGCTATTCGATCCTTTACCCTTTTTAAAATTGGGGAGTTGTTTTTTTATTATGGAGTTTTAAGAGTATTATATAAAGGCTAGGAGCTACAAATCCTTTATCACATACATGATTTTCAAATATTATCTTCCATCCTGAGTTGTGTTTTCACTTTCTTCATGGTACTTTTGAAGGAAGAATTCTTTCATTTTGAAGAGTCTAATTTATTTTTCCTTTGAGGCTCTTGATTTTGTTACTATTATCTAAGAAATCCTTGCATAATCCAAGTTGCAGATTTTCACCTATGTTTCCTCCTAAGAATTTTATCACTTTTAAAATTAATTTTTATTGGGAAATATTGGCTTCACAATGTTGTTAGTTTGTATTGTAAAGCAAAATGAATCAGCTCTACATATCTCTATATCTATATCTATATGCCCCCTCTTTTTTGGATTTCCTTCCCGTTTAGGTCATCACAGAGCATTGAGTAGAGTTCCCTGTACTATAAACTAGGTTCTTATTAGTTATCTATTTAGTGTATATATGTCAATCCCAATCTACCAGTTCATCACTCCTCACCTTCAGTATCCATCCCATACATTTTCTATGTCAGTGTTGTTTTAACTCTTATGTTTAGGTCTATAAACCATATTGAATTACATTAAGTCCACTACTTACGAACCTTCAAGTTGCAAACTTACAAAGATGCGAACACGCATTCCATCACCATCAGGCATGTAAAATTGCAGCTGGCCCTGGGTCTCCTATTAATGATCCTCCATCTCCACCACCTCCCACCCCCTTCTCCCTGGTCTAGTGAGTAACTTCTTCTTCCTGTTCACTTGATGCAAGCCAGTCCCTGCATGCCAGCTGTTGTACTGTACCACTATACTTGCAAGGAACTGTACTGTAAGATTAAAAGGTTTTCTTTATTTTTTGTGTGTGTTTGCTTGTTTATATGTATTATTTGTATGAAAGTATTGCAAACTTTTCAAAATGTGGTGCTGGAGGAGACTCTTGAGATTCCCTTGGGCTACAAGGAGATCAAGCCAGTCAGTCCTAAAGGAAATCAACCCTGAATATACATTGGAAGGACTGATGCTGAAGCTGAAGCTCCAATACTCTGGCCACCTGATGTGAAGAGCTGACTCATTGGGAAAGACCCTGATGCTGGGGAAGATTGAGGGCAAGAGGAGAAGTGGGTGACAGAGAATGAGATGGTTGGATGGCATCATCAACTCAATGAACATGAGTTTGAGCAAACTCCCAAGAATAGTGAAGGATAGGGATCCTGGAGTGCTGAAGCCCATGGGCTTGCAAAGAGTCAGACACAACTGAGTGACTGAACAACATGGTAAACCTATTGCAGTACAGGACCATATAGCCGATTATGTTAGTTGAGTACCCAGGCTAAAACTGTTGGACTTAATAAACAAATTGGACTTTTGAATGTGCTCTCAGAATGGAACTCATTCATATGTACAGGACTTATTGTAATTTTTGCATGTTGTGTGAGGCACAACTCCATTATTTTCTATGTGGATATCCATTTGTCTTTTGTTGACTATGAGGGCTACTCCATTTCTCCTAAGGGATTCCTGCCCACAGTAGTAGATATAATGGTCATCTGAGTTAAACTCACCCATTCCAGTCCATTTTAGTTTGTTGATTCCTGGAATGTAGATGTTCACTCTTGTCATCTCCTGTTTGACCACTTCCAATTTGCCCTGATTCATGGACCTAACATTCCAGGTTCTTATGCAATATTGCTCTTTACAGCATCGAACCTTGCTTCTATTACCAGTCCTATCCACAACTGGGTGTTGTGTTTGCTTTGGGTCCATCCCTTCATTCTTTCTGGAGTTATTTCTCCACTGATCTCCAGTAGCATATTGAGCACCTACCGACCTGGGGAGTTCATCTGTCAGTGTCCTATCTTTTTGCCTTTTCATACTGTTTGCGGGGGACAACATATTAAAAAGTAGAGATGTTGCTTTGCCAACAAAGGTCCATCTAGTCAAGGCTATGGTTTTTCCCATGGTCATGTATGGATGTGAGAGTTGGACTGTGAAGAAAGCTGAGCACTGAAGAACTGCTGCTTTTGAACTGTGGTGTTGGAGAAGATTCTTGAGAGTCCCTTGGACTGCAAGGAGATCCAACCAGTCCATCCTAAAGGAGATCAGTACTGAGTGTTCATTTGTAGGACTGATGTTGAAGCTGAAGCTCCGATACTTTGGCCACCTGATGTGAAGAGCTGACTCATCTGAAAAGACTCTGATGATGGGAAAGATTAAGGACAGGAGGAGAAGGGGATGACAGAGGATGAGATGGCATCACCAACTCAATGGACATGGGTTTGGGTGGACTCTGGGAGTTGGTGATGGACAGGGAGGCCTGGCGTGCAGCAGTTCATGGGGTTGCAAAGAGTCGGACATGACTGAACGACTGAACTGAATTGATCCAGTTGTCACAGTACTATTTGTTGGAAAGACCATTTTCCCCCCCTTGAATTATCCTAATTATCCTGACACCTCTGCTGAAGGCCAACTGACTGAAAATGTAAGGATTTATTTCTGGGCTTTTAATTCTATGCCATTGATCTATATATCTATTGTTATGTCATTACCACACTGTCCTGATTACTATAGCTTTGTAATGAATTTTGAATTTTGGAAGTGCGAGTCATCAAAATTTGTTTTCCTTTTCCAAGACTGTTTTAGTTGTTCTGCATCCTGTGTGTTTCCATATCAACTGCAGCATCAACTTGACAATTTTTGCAAAGAAGCCAGCTGGGACTATTCTAGGGATTGTGTTGATTCTGTAGGTCACTTTGGGAGTATTGTTATCTTTGCAATATTAAGTCTTCCAATTCATGAATACAGGATGTCTTGAATTTCTTCCATTGCTGTTATATATTTTTCAGTGTACAAGTCTTGGACTTTTTAAAATCAAATTTGTTTCTGAGCATTTTATTTTTTTATACTATTATAACTAAAATTGTCTTAATTTCCTTTCTTGATTGTTCACTGCTAGTATTACGGAAATACAACTGATTTTTGTGTGTTGATATTGTAACTTGCAACTTTGTTGGACTTTATTAACTCATAATTTTGGGTGGTTTCTTTAAAATTTTAAATAGTAACAATATGTCATCTGTGAATAGAGATAATATTAATTCTTCTTTTCCAATGTAGAAGACTTTTATTTCTTGTTCTTGCCTAATTGCCTTGGTTAGAACTTCTGTCACCATAAAATAAAAGTGGAGAGTGGACATCTTGTCTTGTTTCTGATCACAGGGGCAAACATTCGGTCATTCCTTTACAGGCATGATGTTAGCTATAAATATTTCACAGATGCCTTTTATCAGGTTGAGGAAACTCTCTGATATTCTGAGCTTGCTAAGTGTGTGTGAGTGCTCACTTTTGTCATCTATTAAAGTGATCATGTGTTTTTACTTTATTATATTAACATATGACAGTGTTTTTTGTATGTTACCAGCCTAGTATTTCTGAGATAAATCCTAATTGGTCATGGCATATAATCATTTTTACATGCTGCTTGATTCAGTTTGCTGGTATTTGGTTGAAGTTGTTCGTTTCTATATTTATAAGGGTTAAATAGTCTGTATTTTCTTTTTTCATAATGTCTTTATCTAACTTTGGTATCGAGACAATAATACCTGTCTCTTATACACATAATGTGTTTTTACTTTATTATATTAACATATGACAGTGTTTTTTGTATGTTACCAGCCTAGTATTTCTGAGATAAATCCTAATTGGTCATGGCATATAATCATTTTTACATGCTGCTTGATTCAGTTTGCTGGTATTTGGTTGAAGTTGTTCGTTTCTATATTTATAAGGGTTAAATAGTCTGTATTTTCTTTTTTCATAATGTCTTTATCTAACTTTGGTATCGAGACAATAATACTGACTTCATAGAATGAGTTGGGAAGTGTCCATTCCTCCTCTATTTTGTGGATTGTTTGTGAATGACTGTGTTAATCTTTTTTTAAAGTTTAGTGAATTTATTACTACAGCCATCTGGTCTTGGGCTTTTCTTTGTGGAAAGCGTTCTTTAAATTACTAATTCAATCTCTTTACCTGTTATAGATTTATTCAGATTTGCTATTTCTTCTTGAGTCAGTTTTAGCACTGTGTGCCTTTCTAGATATGTGTCCATCACATCTAAGTTATTCACCCAGAGTTGTTCATAGTTTCCTCTATATTTAAAAAAAAATTCTATAAGATTATGTTTTGTTCTTGATTTTAATGAATTGAGCCTTTGCTCTTTTATTCTTGGTCAGTTCATCCAAAGTTTGGTCAGCTTTTTCAATCTTTTCAAAGAACCAGCTTTTTTGTTTCATTGATTTTGCTCTTTTTCTATTCTCAGTTTAACTTATTTGCACGCTAGTCTGGGTTATTTCCTTCTTTCTCCTTGCTTTGTTTTTTATTTACGCTTCTTGTTTCTTAAGGTAAAAGGTAAGCTATTGATTTGGGACCTTTCTTCTTTTAATGCAGGTGTTCCCTCTAAGCACTGTTTTTATTACATTCCTGAGTTTAGGCATGTTGTTCTTTCATTTTTCACTCATCTTCAAGTATTTCTTAATTATCCTGTGGTTTTTCCATTTATCTATTGGTTATTAAGTTGCTGCTGCTGCTGCTGCTAAGTCGCTTCAGTCGTGTCCGACTCTGTGTGACCCCATAGACGGCAGCCCACCAGGCTCCCCCATCCCTGGGATTCTCCAGGCAAGATCACTGGAGTGGGTTGCCATTTCCTTCTCCAATGCATGAAAGTGGAAAGTGAAAGGGAAGTCGCTCAGTCGTGTCCTACTCTTAGCGACCCCATGGACTGCAGCCTACCAGGCTCCTCCGTCCATGGGATTTTCCAGGCAAGAGTACTATTAAAGTGAGTAGTGTTTAATTTCCACATCTTTGTGAATTTCTCAAATTTCCTTCTGTTGTTAATTTCTAATTTCATTCTGCTGTGGTCAGAGAACATTCTTTAGATAATTTCAACCCTTCTAAAGTTATTGAGACTTGTGCAATTGTGTAAGATATGATCTATCCTAAAAAATGTCCCTTGTACACTGGAGAAGAATACATGTTGGTTTGAATTGTTAGAGATGCTTTGTTAGGCTTACTTGGTCTATAGTGTCATTCTAGTTTTCTTTTTCCTTATTGATCATTTGTCTAGTAGTTTTATCTATTGTTGAAAGTCAAGTACTGAAGTCTCCTGTGATTATTATTCAATTGTTTACGTCTTCCTTCCATTCTGTCAGTTTTTTCATCATGTATTTTGGGGTACTGTTGTTAGATGCATATATGGGATAGATTCTTGAACGTTGCTCAGCTCCCATCTATAGCAAAGTAATAAAAGAATATATCCAGACTCCAAGAAGAAATTTAACTGGGACTCCTCACAATAGTTTTGCAGATAACATGGAAAACATCTTGATTATTGGATGATATAATTAGGTGGATTTGTAATAAGTTGAGTGATTGTACCATAACAGTGCTAATTAGTGGGGGTTTATGTCAACCTGAAAGGCTTTGTCCTTCAGCATGTCCTATTCGAAATTTTGATTAATGACTAAAGTTAAAAAATAAGACTTGCATATTAAATATGTCAATGACAAGTATTGAGAGTGACAGCAAATATAGTGGCTGCTAGAATTAGGTTAAGAAATCATCTTAACAAATTGTGACCATGGGATAAGTCTAACAAGATGCAATTTAGCAGGGGTAAATGTATTCAAACAGTGTTAACTACCCTATCTCCTCCAGTGAATTGCATTAACACAAGATAGCAGTACAAGATTGATTAGTACCCCATGAGAAAGCCATTTAAGGGATATAATTAATAATGAGTAGCTACTTGCGCCTAGCCCAGTGCCTGGCAGTAACTGCTCGAGGAAAGGAAAAGGAAAGAAAAGAAGGGAGGAAGGGACGGAGAAAGGGAAGAAAGCTTGGTATAAATACAAAGAAATATAATGTAATTTTAGGTTGAATTAGCAGGAGTTGATTATCTCAAGAAAATCCCACTAATGATATTCCTAGGGGAGGAATAGTTGGAAGGTGGAGGATGCCTTGCCACCCAAATCTTGCCCCATCTTCCGCCTATGTGCCAGGACATAGGCCATCACTAGAACCTGTGCTGGTGAGGAAAGTAGCTGATGGTTGAAATTTACTCTGTGGTGCAGCAAAGGCACCCAAAATGACACATTTTAAGAGAGGAACTAACAAATTAGAGTTTGCTCTGAGGTCAGAGCTCAGGAACCGAAGGATCACCCTGGACTCTGTCTTCCTGACCCACACCTCCTGTCCAGTCTAGCGTTTCCCTTTCATTACAACAGAAACTTGAGTGATTGCAATGGCTTCCTTTATGCTCTTCCTGTCTCTGTTGTAGCCCCCATTCACATTCCCCCTCTCACTGGAGTCACAGGACAATTCTGGTCTCCAGTAACTTTTATGTTTAAACTCTACTGAAAGCCTGCACTGTTAGCGATTCCTATGCAGTCTTCTTTCTCCTCCTCCTCCTCTCTTGTACGGCTGTCACCCAACCCACATCCCTCCCATAATAAGATGCTGTCCTTCTCTGCCTCTCCTACTGTCAAGTCTAGCGTTTCCCTTTCATTACAACAGAAACTTGAGTGATTGCAATGGCTTCCTTTATGCTCTTCCTGTCTCTGTTGTAGCCCCCATTCACATTCCCCCTCTCACTGGAGTCACAGGACAATTCTGGTCTCCAGTAACTTTTATGTTTAAACTCTACTGAAAGCCTGCACTGTTAGCGATTCCTATGCAGTCTTCTTTCTCCTCCTCCTCCTCTCTTGTACGGCTGTCACCCAACCCACATCCCTCCCATAATAAGATGCTGTCCTTCTCTGCCTCTCCTACTGTCAAAGTAATCTCTGGAAGAATATTTCTTGAGCTTCCTTCACTGAATTATTTATCTATGTTTCCTGGAGCATGACAAAACTTCTCATTAAAAGCCCTGGGTGGGGGTGACCCTTCTCCCTGTCCCAGCCTGCACAGCTGACAGCAGAGAGAGCCAAGGGGAGGAAGAGACATGGTGGCTGGGCTGGGAGTCCCCACCAAAGGGCGTGTAGAGTCCATGAGACCCGGGCAGTCAGGAGGGTGATGGACACAGGCAGGCTCCTGGCTCCAGGCTGAGCAGCGTGCTCGTCTGGGCCATTATCCTCCTTGAAAGCTTTGGACAAACACAGAAGGCCTGAGCCCACCACGCCTCTCAGCCTAAGACTGTCCAAGTGCTGCGCAGTCAAGGAAATAGTCATCACCGAGGAGAACTCACCCCTGTCTCTGCCACCAGGACTCAGTAAAGTAGGACAGGTTATCCATCCCGATTGTACCTAGAGGGACAGAGCCATGTGGGGAAGAGGGTGGAGTGGGGACTGGGGACCTGATTCCTGGTTCCAGCTCTGCCATTAGCCAGCTGTGTGAGTGGGCACACCACGTGGCTTGTCTGTGTCTGCGTTTTCCCTGGTACAAGGGAGGCAGCACACACGGTGCGGGGATTCGGGACATGGGCTCTGGAGCCAGGCTGCCCGGGTTCACATCTCAGCTCTGTATGTGACTGTGCCAAATCCATTTAGCCTGACAAAGCCTCAGTCCTCTTGCCTGTAAAATGGGGACAACAAATAGTGCCCGCCTCAAAAGATTGCTGCAAACTGTACAGCAGCCAGCACAGAGCCTTGAGAGACACCCAGAGATGGTTGCTACGTGCATCTCATCAGAGATCCTCGTTCTCCAGAGTCTGATCTGTTCAAGTCACTGGGACCTGGCTCTTCGTTCCAGAGGGAACATGCCATTCTGGTGGTGAGGAGACATGGTTTGCAGGTGGCCTGGGCCAGCCCTTCAGAAAAAGATGGAGGCACATCACGTGTGATGTTCTGCAAACCTTCGTGTGGCCCTCCTCATTTGGAGGCATCCTGGGGAACCCTGCAGCTTTGGTTTGCTTTCCATTTGGGGAGTCACCTATCATTCTGCCAAGAGTTGGGAACCTACAGAGAAAGGGCCTGTGCTCCAAGCCATTAAGGGTGTCATGAGCAACCCGGTTAATGGAGCAGCCAGGACTGGCCCCCAGAGGCTTGCCACTCAGCACTGTTGTCCAAGCTGGGGCTGCCACCAGTGCCTCCCCATCCCTCCACCCACTGATCCACCCTTCCACCCTTCCTTCCCTCTCTCCATCCATCCATCCATGCACCAACTCATCCTTCCATCTCTCCACTCATCCATCCATCCACCCATCCTTCCATCCAGCCACCCATCATCCAACCATCCATCCTTCCACCCACCCACCTATCTACCCATCCACCCACCCATCTATCCATCCACCCATCTATCCATACATCCATCCACCCATCCATCTATTCATCTTTCCATCCACCCACCCATCCATCCATCCAACCATCCATCCATCCATCGACCCATCCATCCACCCATCCTTCCATCCAGCCACCCATTCATCCATCCATCCTTCCCTCTACTTACCTATCTACCCATCCACCCACTCATCTATCCATTTACCCATCTATTCATCCATATATACACCTATCCATCCATATATCCATCCATCTTTCAATTCACCACTCACCTATCCGCCCATCTATCTACCCATCCACTTATCTATCCATCCATGCATCCATCCACCCATCCACCCACACATCCACTCACCCATCCACCCATCTATCCATCTATTTATGTATCCATCCATCCATACATTCATCTCCAAATATTTAGCTGCCACTTATCCTGTGCCTAGCCCTGTACTGGGTTCTGTGGGAACTCAGTAATGAGAACAACACAGGCCTGGACCTAAGGGAGCTTACAGTCTATTCAGGGGAGGGGAGGAGCTTTATGAGGAGCCATACACATGGATGTGAGATTACAGATTGTGAGAAACAGAAAGAAATAGAGAGGTGTTCTGAAAGCCTTTAAGAGTAGGAAGCCAGGAAAGAAGTCCAAAGGGGTGATGCTTAAGCCCGACCCAAGGGAGAGAAGGCACCTGGCAGGCAGTGATTGAGGGGAGAGGACGAAGGAGGGCCGATTGTGTCCCTGCCCTGGGCCAGGGTGTTTTGAAGCCCTTTGCCTTGGTGGGTCAGGCTCTGGGTTCTGGATGCCCATTGACAAACAAACTCTCTAACGGCCACCACCGAGGCTTAAGTCCAAAGGGGTGATGCTTAAGCCCGACCCAAGGGAGAGAAGGCACCAGGCAGGCAGTGATTGAGGGGAGAGGACGAAGGAGGGCCGATTGTGTCCCTGCCCTGGGCCAGGGTGTTTTGAAGCCCTTTGCCTTGGTGGGTCAGGCTCTGGGTTCTGGATGCCCACTGGCTTTCACTTGACAAACAAACTCTCTTACTGCCACCACCCAGGCTTTTCAGCACGAAGCCCTCAGACCATGGGCATCACAGTCCGAGAGAAAACCTGATACAGGTAAGTGCCTGGGCTGCACAGCCCACAGAGACCTGAATTTTGCAGGTCATGGTGGACTCAAATATTTGCATTTTCAATAAGGTCTCCAGGTGGTTCTGTTAGAGGTGGTCTGCTGCTCTGTGGGCCATTCTTGGCCATTCTATGTCTATAGACATAATTGGTACGGCTATAACACAAATTTGAATTTCGCATCTGTTTGTTTAAAAACCTCTCATTTGTTGCCTATGACTTTCAAAATACACCCACATTGCTTAGCAAGGCTCAAATGGCGTTTTGTGCTTTTGCTTCTGCCTCAAGTTCTGCTCCTGCTGCTTCCCATTTGCCCTCCTCATCCCCACACCTGTAACAGTGCCTGGTACAGGGGAGACACAGGATGGAAATTTACTCATTACCATGAAAGTGAGGAATTTAAAACATATCATATCTTGCTTAGGGACCTGGGGATATTTCAAGTCAAAAAAAAATAGAGCTGTTTTCAAATATGGGAAGTCTATTCCATGTAATACACTTGTTTCCTTTTTTTAATTTAATTTAGGGTAGAGACATTTTTATAAAAGTTATGACCAACCTAGATAGTATATTCAAAAGCAGAGATATTACTTTGCCAACTAAGATCTGTTTAGTCAAGGTTATTGTTTTTCCTGTGGTC